>JAGGCT020002363.1:0-25000 GCA_017654935.2 Phymorhynchus buccinoides | reverse complement strand
ACATACAGCCCAAATATTTTTACATAAACATGCTTGATGTAGTTTTTATTTAAGATTTCTTGAAACAGCTTGATTTTGTGTGTTTTGAACGGCTGTTGTGTGTCTGTCTGTCTCTGTGTTCTTACAGCCGCTGTCGACAGAGCACTACCTGTCAGCCAACGCAGACCCCATGTCCCAGGGCGCCACCTTAGCTCTGTTGATCGGCCAGTACAACATGGCGCACACCCACATTCTCATCCAGGACATCTTCCATGGCACTGGCTTCCTGGAGGGATTCAGGTACATAGATACACACGTAGAGGACACTTATTGATATAGTACCTCCTAAGGATAGAGATCTCTGTCTCGAGGGCAGATAATCCAAAAGCTATAAAACTTTCAACATGGATACTGCTGGTAGAGGGCTACATATAGAGACGGGGACACATGGAGACGGGACCACATAGAGACCGGGACATATGGAGACAGGGACACAAAGGGTCTAAGAATGGCAACATCGTTGTGAAGACAGTGACAGGGAAGGTAGGGACTGTGAAATCTCTTGCTAACTTACGACAGTTGCGCTCATGAAAGTCTGAAAGTGTCGTCTGCTGGCATGAAGTAAGCATACTCGTCTGCTTGTAAAATAGCTCTGCTTCCTGGAAACCAGGCAGGTTTTTCTTTTGTAGTTTTGCGTTTCATTTGTTATGCCCGTTTCTTTTTCTTTTGTACACCTTCAACGTAATGAATATTCTTCGTTGTCTGCAATTTTCATATGTACTAATTTGGTCTAAGTTGTTGCTTTTACCTTTGAGACACCCTAGTTAGTAATGTTTGTAACTCTCGATCCATTCATTGGTTTATGCACTGAGTCAAGGTAATTTGATGTCAGTCACGTGGTTTTGTTGTGTCAAAAGAGGTGGGGTGGAAACTTTGTCCTTTTTATCTGACAGCGTTGTGGTGCGATCGGATTTATTAATCTTGCCTTTGAATACCTGACCACATAGTGAATGCACAGTACATTTATACATTTATTAAGCTAACCACAACTTGTTGCATTTTAAAAATATATATATATTATTAGTGTCTTGCTTTTTCTCGATTGTCAAAAACACGTGTGGTTTTTGTTTTGGTCACATGACATTGTAACTACCACAATGGCCGCGAGCAAAACATGGACTGTCTTAAAATCGTTCGTGGAGAATTTTGTGTTCTTGTTATGTTCTGGAACTTTAGCAACCACCTCAGTGTGGAGTAATGGCTGTGGGCCTCATGATGATAACCTTGTACCAATGTAAGTGTTACATGTTGTTTTATGTCCGTGTCGTTCTCTTGTTTGTTTGTCATGTAAGCTGTAGTGGTGATGAAAGTGAAATTGGGTCAACTTTATTTCTTCATTTTGCGCACAGGATATTCTTTACTCTGTGGACAAGTTTGTATTTGTCAGAGTGGACAGTTGTATTGATTCTTGTAACACCTACTGATGATGTGTGGCAGCACTGCAAGCAGTGTAAAATTATTATACTTTTACTATAGTTTTTGTTTTTCTGTACTTCCAAGATGGCAAATGAAGTTAATTCTTTTAAAATATGCTCGTTTAACTGTAATGGTTTAAACAGCTCTAGTAAGAGGAAAAATGTGTTTCATTTTCTTAGGAAGAAAGAGGCCAATGTTTATTGTCTTCAAAATTTTATCCGGGCACTGGGGTTATAATGTTTTGCTCTGTGGCTTGGAGACAAATAAAAATGGAGTGGCCATATTTTTTAATAATAAATTTGAATATACATTGCTGGATGTTATTAGAGATCCACATGGTTGTTACATTATGAATTTTGAATTTTTTAAGGAAAAATGTACCTTAGTAAATTTATATGGGCCCAGCAATTGTGATAGACCTGAATGTTGTTATGATGTCTGTGAACTTGTCGAGCGCATTGCCAATGAACATGTGATCATCACTGGAGAGTGGAATTGTGCCTTGGACATGAAGATAGATGTTAGATATTATAGGTGTTAATAACCGTCCAAGGACAAGGAAAGCGATTTCTAACATGATGACAAATTTGAATCTTTTTTATGTTTTTAGAGAAATGTATCCGAAAAAAAGAGTATATACATGGCGCAAATTCAACTCATTTAAACAAGGTAGGCTTCATTATTTTTTAATTAATGAAGAATTGTTGGCAGAAATTAATGATATTCATACAGATCCAGGATACAGATCAGATCACTCTGTGGTTACTATGCTTCTAAAGACAGAACAGCTTAAGCGCGATAGACCTTTCTGGCAGTTCAACAATAGCTTGCTTGAAGATAAAAAATAAATTTCCGAAATTTAAAATGTCATTAAGACCAATAATATAATTTGGATAACATTGATAGTGTTTCAAATGAGGATCTAACTTTTCAGATTAATTATAAACTTTTTTTGAAACTTTATTGTTAGAAATTTGGGGTAAAACCATTTTTTATGCCACTTACAGGAAAAAGGAAGAATCCAAGTTAGAATTTCACCTTTAAAAAAAATCAGTAATCTTGAACAGAACTTGCAAGAAGGTGATATTAATCCTGTTTTGGAAGATCTAAAAATCCAGGTACAGGAAATTAGAGATCACAGGATCCAAGGTATGGCAATGCGCTTGAAGGTTCGCTGGATTAATCAGGATGAAAAGGTTAATAAATATTTTGGCAACCTTGAAAACCAGAATTATTTGATCAAATCCATCCTTTTTTAGAAAAAGAAAATGGAACAGTAATCTCAAATCAAAAGAGCATTCTTAATTAAACAAAACAGTTTTATGAGAGGTAAATGATGTTAGCATAACAAATGAAATCCCTGATGCCCCAGTTATAACGGATGAAAAGAGTGAATCCATTGAGGGTTTAATAACATATGGAGAAGCTGCTAGTGCTTTAAAAAAATGAAAAGTCACCTGATGAATTCACTGTTGAATTCTTTACGTTTTCTTTTGTCGATATTGGCTCTTTTCTTGTGCATTCTGTCAATGAGGGTTTTAGTAATAACGGTCAGATGTCAATCATTCAAAGGCAAAGAACAATAGTACTAATCCCCAAAGAGGAAAAACCTAAGCAGTTTATTGAAACTGGCGCCCCATCTCCCTTCTGAACATAACTTTATCGCGTTAAAAGTGTTTTACCAAGTATAATTCATGAAAGCCAAAAATAATTCTTAAAGGGCCGCTTTATTGGTGAAAATATCAGACTACTCTACGATGCACTGCTATACGTTGAAAAAGAAAATATTCCAGGCATGTTTTTATTAGTAGATTTTGAAAAAGCGTTTGATTACGTTTCTTGGTCTTTTTTGCAAAAGTGTTTACACTTTTTCAAATTTGGCCCAGACATTATTACATGGATAATACCTTTTTATGCTCAGATTTCAACATGTGTTTCTAATAATGGTCAGTACTCACCTTGGTTCTCGATAGGCCCTTATTTGTATTTAATTTGTGCAGAAATATTGTCTCTTATGGTCCGCAGTAATGTGCACATTAAAGGAATTAAAATTAAAAATAAAGAAAATTTGTTGTCCCAGTTTGCAGACGATACAACTCTTTGCCTTGATGGATCAGAAAGGTCATTCAATGAAACAAGGTTTGCACATTTTGCTGGTTTGAAGATTAATTTTGACAAATCTCAAATTGTTTGGATAGGAAGTATGAAAAATTGTGGTATCCGATATATTATGCGTGACAAGAACTTTGTTTGGGACCCGGGCACTTTTAACATTTTAGGCATTAAATTTTCTACCAATACTGATATTGTTGTGCAATTAAATTATGAAGATAATTTTTTGGCAATGAGATGAATACTATCTTTTTGGAAGAAAAAACAAATTACTCCCTTTGAAAAAAGCACCGTCATGAAAACTTTCAAAACTAATTAATCTATTAATTAACTTGCCTGATCCCCCAGGATTTTTTTAAAGCTTTAGAAAAAGAATTATATATCTTTTTGTGGAATGGTAATCAAAGCAAAATAAAAAGGTCTGTGGTTGAAAAACAATATTTTGAAGGGGGATTGAAAATGCTGAATGCTAAAAAAAGAATTGCCTTCCATGAAAAATCTTGGTTGAAGAGACTAAGCTACGATTCTGAATGGAAGGATTTTACAATTAACATGTATTATAGACTGGAAAATGTACATCATTTTGGAGCTGAATATGCTAATACTGTTAATAATAATGTTGAAAACCCATTCTGGAAGGATGTTCTGAAACATTATAAAAAAAATGTGTGTGAAATGCTGTCCATCCTCTGTGCATGAATGCATGTATGAATGTATACGTTACAATATTAATATTTTAAGGGGACGAAGGGTAGTTTATGTGCGAAAATGGTGTGATTTTGATATTTACTTTGTAAAAAAAAAAGGTAAATGATAATAGCACTTTCATTACATATAACCACTTCTTGCTGAAATACACAGGTATTACAATTGATTTTATATTGTGTGAAGGCATAGTTAATGCTATCCGAACATACTGTTGGAAATTAAATGTGGTCCTAACGCAATAGATACAAAATATTAGCACCAAAAGCATGGTCTTGTATTAACAAAAGCAATAAATATGTGCAACCCATTTTAAATGAAAATGATGCCACTCCAACAGCAGTCATAAAATGAACCATGAGACCCTGAGCTGGAAACATATTTTTTCACATTTACACAAAACTACCACAGATGTTCATCTCAGATGGTTTCAGACCAGACTATTGCACAGACTGCTACCCACTCAGAAATTAATATTTGTTCATGATCAAAGTTGTTGATTCCCCTGTATGCAATTTTCGTAATGTGGATAAGCAGTCTATGTCACACATGTTGTTTGATTGTGCTATTGGTAATAGATTTTGGACTAGTTTTGTACATTTGTTCAAAGAAAAATGTCAACATTGTGATTGCCTACAAATTAACAAAGAATTGGTTTTATTTGGAGTACAACAAAACACCAAGACACATAAACCAATGGATTATAATTTGCTTCTAGCCAAATTTTATATGTGCAAATTGCAAAATGTCCAACCAAATTTACAGTCTTCATAATCATTCTTAAAAACAGACTAGAACTAGAAAATACATGTCTTTTCTGAACTATGCCTTAAGGGAATTTGAAGACAGTTGGTTGCCTTACTCTACACTATTTTCTTAATTAAAAAAAAGGCCCACTAAAGTTTTTTTGTTAATTAACCGCCGATCTACCTTTAAAATGTAGATAAATTGTTTGTGTAACTGTTGCCTACCTCCACACAAGTTCCTGGAGTATTTTTCGAGCGATGACGGCACTATGAAAGTGAAAATGTGTGATTTTGTGTGCGTCTGCCATGGGTCGTAATGGTGGATGCCGCAAGCGTAAACAACGTAAGGCCACAGGTTCTAACACTCAGAAGAAGCAGAGGATAGCAACCAGTACTCCAGCATCGTGCAAAGAGACTCTTTCACGCTTCGTGTTCCAGCCTAGAGAGGACAAGATGAGTGACAAGGGAGGCGAACACCAGACACCAACTTCGAACGATTTGAGCGCTGTTTTCTCCCCTGTTTCCCAGCCTGTTACTAATGAACAGTTGATGACAAAACTGTGCGCTAGCGGAGCCAACATTACCAAACTGTCGCAGATGGTCAACGAACTGAAGGCTACCCTCTGTACAGGCGGCCAACGATGAGCTGAAGAAGGAGGTGGCTGATTCAAAGAAGGGGGAGGACAAGCTGAGGGCTGAACTCGCTGAAGCCAGGCATCTTGCGGAGCTTGCTGATCGCCATGTGGAAGATCTCTCCACGTATGTACAGCGAAGCAACATGCGAATCTACGGCATCAAGGAGGAGCAGTCTGAGACCCCAGAACAGTGCGAAAAAAAGGTACTCTCTTTGTTCAATAATAAACTGAAAACCAAAGTAAACAAAGACGATCTCAAAGCTGTGCATCGGGTAGGTGCGTGACAAGGACGCCAATCGAACAATTCTGGTGCCTCCCAAGATGCTGGACGAGGAATCATCATTCGTTTCGTGTCGCAATACGATCGATATGCAGTTTTGTATGCTCGCAAGGCTCTAAAAGGGTCAAAAATAACTTTGGTTGTGGACTTAACTCCCAGGGCATAATTCTCTGTTGCGTTCCGTGAAAAGTGACTCCTCGATCTGTCAGCAGGCCTGGTCAAAGAATGACAATAAATTATCTTTGTAAAAACAGTAACGGGGAAGATATGTAGGGTCTGACAAATCCCTTGCTGACTTATGGCAGTTGCGCTGATGAAAGTTGTCTTGTTAAAAGTTGCGTCGTCTGCTGGCTTGACACTCTCTTCTGCTTCTCGGTAGCTAAACAAGTTAGTTTCCCTTTTGTAGTTTTGCATTCCATATTATATACCCGTTTCCTTTTCCTTTTATTTTAAGCTTTTATCGTAATTAATATTCTTTATTGGCTTTTTTTTACTAAATTAATTTGGTCTATGTTGTTATTTAGCTTTTGGGATTGCCCCCTAGTTTATTTTGTTTGCGTCTCTCAATCCGTTCATTGGTTCGTAAGCACTGGATCATGGTAATCTGATTCCGGTCACGTGTTTTTGTGGTTGGTGTCTTGTCGGATTAAAAAAAGAAGAAAGGCTCGTCTTTGATTACACCCTTCCAGATAGTAAATGCATTGTGTGTTACTAAAAACTGAATTACGATTGCATTTTTTTTTTAATATGTATATTTTATTATCTTATTGTCGAGTTGAGGATGACTATTATTATATCTTGTTTTCGTCCGATTGCTTGTAACACGTGCGATTTTGTTATGGTCTCGTGACATTGTCACTTTCACAATGGCTGCGATTGAAGCATGGACTGTACGATCATTCGTGGATTTTTTTGTGTTCTTGTTTTGTTGTGGAATTTCCATACGTTTGCAACCAGGCTCAGTGTGGAGTAATAGCAATGGGCCTCATGATATTAACCTTGCACCGATGTAAGTGTTTCATGTTGTTTTGTGTCTGTATTGTTGTTCCGTTGCTTGTGTGTCATGTTAGCTTTGGCTGTGTGAGAGTGGATGAAAGTGAAATTGGGTCAAATGTGTTTCTTCTTTTTGATCACAGGATAGTCTTTACTCTGTGGATAAGCTTGTTTTTGTTAGAGCGGATAATTGTGTGGATTCTTGTGACTCACACTGATGATGTGTGGAAGCAGACACTGAAAATATATTGACCCCACTCAGATCTTGTTGTAATGGCATATTTTCTGTACTATATTTATCATACTATTGTTGTTGTTTTTGTGCTCTTTCAAGATGGCAAAGGATGTTAGTAATTTTAAAATAAGCTCGTTTAACTGCAATGGTTTAAGCAACACTAGTAAGAGGAAAAATGTGTTTGATTTTCTGAGGAAGAAAGAGGCCAACATTTACTGTCTTCAGGAGACACACCTAAAGTCAGATTCAGAAAGTTTTATCAGGTCAAGTTGGGGTTATGACGCCTGGTTTTGTGGCTCTGAGTCAAATAAGAATGGGATGGCCATATATGGGCCCAGCAGTAGTGATAGACCTGAATTTGTTGATGGTCTGTGACGTGAACATATTGAGCGCATTGCCAATGAACATATGATCATCACCAAAGACTGGAATTGTGCCTTGAACATGAAATAGATGTTAGAAATTATACAAGTGTCCAAGGACAAGGAAAAAGATTTCTGAAGTAATGACTAATTTTAATCTGTTTGATGTTTTTAGAGAAATGTATCCTGAAAAAAGAACATATACTTGGCACAAATTCAGCTCATTTAAGCAAGGTAGGCTTGACTATTTATTAATTACCAAAGACTTGTTAGTAGAAATTAATGATATTCATACAGATCCAGGATACAGATTCGGTCACTCTTTGGTTACCATGCTTCTAAAGACAGAACAATTTAAACGTGATAGACCTTTTTGGAAGTTTAACAATAGCTTGCTTAAAGATACAAAAATACTTTTCCGAAAGTAAAAATGTCATTAAGGATGTAAAGAAACAATATGCATTGCTTCCTTATAATTTGGATAACATTGATAATATTGCAAATGAGGATCTGCTCTTTCAAATTGATGATCAACTATTTTTTTAAACTTTATTGTTAGAAATTAGGGGTAACACTTAGGGGTAAAACTATTTCTTATGCCACATACCAAAAAAAGAAAGAATGCCAGTTAGAGCTTGACCTTGAAAAAAGAATCGGTCATCTTGAACAGAATTTGCGAGAGAGTGATATTCCAGTTTTTGAAGATCTAAAAATCCAGTTACATGAAATTAGAGACCACAGGGTTAAAGGAATGGCAATGCGCTCGAAGGTTCGCTGGATAAATCAGGGTGAAAAGGTTAATAAATATTTTTGCAACCTTGAAAACCGTAATTACTTAGACAAATCCATACCTTTTTTAGAAAAAGAAAATGGAAGAGTATTTTCTAATCAAAAGAGCATTCTCCGTGAAACAAATCAGTTTTATGAAAATATATACCATGTTAGAGAGGTAAATGATGTTAATATTACTGATGAACTCCCTGATGGGCCAGTTTTAACTGATGAGGAGAGTGAATCCATTGAAGGGTTAATAACATATCAAGAAGCTGCTGGTGCTTTAAAAATTATGAAAAATTATAAAAGTCCTGGACTTGATGGGTTCACTGTTAATTTTTTTAAGTTTTTCTTTATAGATATTGGCTCCTTCTTTATACGTTTCATCAATGAGGGATTTACTGAAGGTCAGATGTTAATAACTCAACGGCAAGGAACAATAGTACTAATCCCCAAAGAAGAGAAACCTAAAGGACTTATTAAAAACTGGCGCCCCATCTCCCTTCTAAGCATAACTTATAAAATAACATCAGCTTGTATTGCTAATCACCTTAAAGTATAATTCACGAAAGCCAAAAAGGATTCTTTTTTTCCCTTTCTTTGCTATCCCATCTTCTGGGCCGTACAGTGGCGTTGCTCCCACACCGCTCATCTCGAATCCCAATTCGCAGCCACACCCCAGCTTGTTCAGGTCGCAGGATCCGAGACCAGCAGTTCAAGGGGAGCGAATCTATGTTAGGTCATCAGGAGGTAACCAACCGAGGAGACACTGCACTGCTGCTGAATCACTTTGGTGGAGTTCAGTGGAGCCTATTCAGGACACCACCTACTAAGCCCCCAACTGACAACACTATTCTCTTAGCCGCGGAGTCAGCGTGAGTGAGGTCCTCCTCTGAGGGCGCCACCACAACTGTCCACCGACAGCTCCCCAGAACACACTGGTCCACATGACAAAAAGGATTCTTAAAGGGTCACTTTATTGATGAAAATATCAAATTACTCTATGATACCGTTATACGCTGAAAAATAAAATATTCCAGGCATGTTTTTATTAGTAGATTTTGAAAAGGCGTTTGATAGCGTTTCTTGGTCTTTTTTTGCAAAAGTGTTTACGCTTTTTTAAGTTTGGCCCAGACATAATTACATGGATAAAAAGTTTCTATACTCAGATTTCAATATGTGTTTCTATTAATGGTCAGTACTCACCTTGGTTCTCTATAGAAAGAGAAATATCCCGCCTCCCCTTATTTGTATTTAATTTGTGCGGAAATATTGTCTATTATGATCCGCAGTAATGTGCACATTAAAGGAATTAAAATTAAAAACAAAGAAAATGTATTGTCCTAATTTGCGGACAATAGAACTCTTTGCCTTGATGGATCAGAAAGGTGTCTATTCTTACAAGGTTTGCACATTTTTCTGGTTTAAAGATTAATTTTGATAAAACACAAATTGCAATATATGCGTGACAAGAACTTTGTGTGGGATCCGGGAACTTTTAAAATTTTAGGTATAAAATGTTCTACCAACACTGAGACTATTGTGCAATTAAATTATGATGATAAACTTTTTGCAATGAGACGCATACTAGCTTTTTGGAAGAAAAGACAACTAACTTCCTTTGGAAAGATTACTGTCATCAAAACCTTAGTGTTTTCAAAAATTATTCATTTATTAATTGATTTACCTGATCCCCCAGACGATTTTCTGAAAACTTTAGAGAAGGAATTATATATCTTTTTGTGGAATGGAAAACAAAGCAAAATAAAGAAATATGTGGTTAAAAAACAATATTTTGAAAGGGGTTTGAAAATGCTGAATGTCCCCAAAAAATTTGTCTTCCATGAAAATGTCCTGGTTAAGGGGATTCAGTTGTGATTCTGATTGGAGATATTTTACCATTAACGTGTATCCTAGTCTAAATAATCTAAAGCTTTTCTTAACTAAATATGCTAACATTGTTTTTGAAAATGTGGAAAACCCATTTTGGAGGGATGTTGTTAAACATTGCAAAACACTCTGTGTGAAATGTTATCCATCCTCAATACATGAATTAATGTCTGAATGTATTCATTATAACATTAATATCTTAAGGGGACAAAGGATAGTGTATGTGAAAGAGTGGTGTGATTATAATATTTTCTTTGTAAAAGACTTAGTTAATGACAATGGCAATTTTATTACATACAACGATTTTTTGCTTAGATACCCAGGTATTAGAACCAATTTTATAGTGCATGAAGGTATAATTAATGTAATCCGAACTTATTGTCAAAAATTAAATGTAGTTTTAACTAATAGATACAAAATATTAGACCCAAAAGCTTGGGTTTATATTAATAAAGGCATAAGTCTGTGCAAACCATCCTAAATGGAAATTATGCTATCCCAGCAGGCGTCACAAAATGGAATAGTCTGATTGAGACCCTGAGCTGGAAACACATTTTTGTTTGCATTGTTATAAAACTACAGATGTTCAGCTCTGATGGTTTCAAACCAGACTGTTGCACAGACTACTCCCACTCAAAAATATCTGCTTAGGCTCAGAATTGTTGATTCTCATGTGTGCATATTTTGCAGTATGGATGAACAGTCAATTTCACATATGCTGTTATGCACAGACTTTGGACTAGTCTTGAACACCTGATTAATTAGTGGAAGAGATAAAGGCATCAAAACAGCTGAATCGTTCAAACGAATCCAACAAACTGAAAATTAGTATGAACAGACTCAGGAGAGCTTATTTAACATTTCCTGACGTAGGGACATCAAAATTTATGAGTCTATCGTTGTTTATTTGGTATTTTAAAATAGGTAGCTAAGCAGACGAAAATGGAGGGCCGCCATTGATAAAGAAGTCGCAGATAATGCTTCTTCAACAAATATTGTTTGAAAAAAATAAACTTAGCACGCAAATATCTTTATTTACCACACATTATGTTTCTTTTACGTTTAATTTTGTAAAATACAGCATTATTATTTTATAGTCTATTATTTTATTACACTTCCTTTTCATTTTAACCAATCAGATTTTGAAAGCAGTCCCGGAACAAATGCAAGAACGAAAGTAAGATGACCAATGGCGCAAAGTGCTTTTCGTCATTGTTCCCTAATCAAGTCATTAATCGCATTATGTTATGCAGTTTTTATTCCAATCGATTACAGAGGTGAGTAAGTAAGTGATTACGATTGTGCTTGTGTATAATGTGGAATGGGTACACTGATAGACTAGGCCTTGACTTCAACAGATTGAATTGAAAAAACCCAGTTTAGATCTAGATACTGTACACTCTTCTTCTTCTTCTTCTTCTTCTTATGTTAAAAGGCCCATGGTCACCGAGCTGACCATTCTGGCCCCTTTTCTTGGTTTATTGAACATCTAGATCCATTCTGGCCCTGCCAGAGTATTGTACAATGTACTCAGCCAGAGTAGCGATTGTGTAAAAATGAGCATGTGTGTGTGTGTGTGTGTGTGTGTGTGTGCACGCGCTCGTATGCGTGTGTGTGTGTGTGTGTCGTGTGTGTCACAGTCTGTGTGTGTGGGGTGGGTGGGGGGTGGGGGGGGGGGGGGGTAGATATATCTATGTGTGTGTGTGTGCATGTTTGTGTCTCTTGTGTGTGTGAGTGTGTGTGTGTCTGTGTATATCTATGTGTATGTCTGTGGGTGAGTCTCTGTGTGTATGTGTACGTGTGTGTGTGTAAGAAAGAGAGAGAGTGAGAGAGAGAGAGAGAGAGAGAGAGAGAGAGAGAGAGAGAGAGAGAGAGAGAGAGAGAGAGAGAGAGAGGGGGGGGGATGTGCGTTAATGACCAAACCCCCTCCCTCCATTCTTTTCTGTGACTCACACTAATATTATTGTTGTTGTTGTCTTACCCTGGCTTAAAGACTCCAGGGATCATCCCAACAGCTGAAGCCCTTGAACACTACGGTACAAATGCACCAGCTAGGGATGAGAACATTGTGAGACCATTTTTGATTACCCCGCCATGAGGGCAGCCACACTCCGACTTCGGAGGAAATTAATATTATTAAATGGGTTTGCTTGCTGATGGAGTGTCAGTGACTTAAAAGCTTTGGTGTATAACAAATTGTTAGCAGGCATTGTCTTAACCAGTAATCAATAAAAAGTAATCATCCATTTTATCTCTAGCTGGAGAGGGGTTAAAGAGGGAAATAAGTCATTTGGGAAGAAAAATCTTTTCATTATGGCTTTATTGTGCAGACTGACAGTAAATTAAAATTATATCAGTCACTTTCAACTGTCTTAGCTTTTTTCACTTACGTTTAAAAAAGGTTATGCTTAGTTTACCTCATTGGTTCCTTGCTATATTTTTTGTTTATTTATATAACTATGTGATCCAAATGCTTCTGGCACTGAAGGGGTTAAATGCTGAATTAAAAATGTCCCTACATCCTAAATCGACAAACACACCATAAGAAACTATCATGCCAAATGTCATGCTTGTTATGAAAATGCACAACACTAGATTTTCTTGTTGAATTAAAAGTTCCGCAATCAAAATGCCTTTGGTAACGAAGGGGTTAAAGGCATAATTGAACATATCTCTACATCAGAAATGGATAAGCACACCATAGGAAACCACCATGTTAAATGTCATGGTTGTTACATGAAAATACCCAACTCTACAATTTTTTTCAAATAAAATAACTTTGCGATCAAAATGCCCTTGGCACTGAAGGGGTTAAAGGCTGAATTGCAAATGTCCCTGCATCAGATATTGATAAAAACACCATAAGAAATGATCATGCCAAATTTCATGCTTATTGTATGAAAATACCCAACACTAGATATAAAAAAAATTATAACTGTCCTCGATCAAAATGCCCTTGGCACTGAAGGGGTTAAAGGCTGAATTTATTTTCTACATCAGAAATTGTTAAACACACCATAAGAAAATGTCATGCCAAATTCCATGCTTGTTTCTTGAAAATGCATACCACTAGAAGTTTATTTACTTATTACTGTTTGCAATAAAATGTTCTTGGCATTGAAAGGGTTAAAGGCTGAATTGCAAATGTCCCTACGTCAGAATTTAACAAAGACACCATAAGAAATGATCCTGGCAAATTTCATGCTTGTTATATGAAAATGCTCAATACTATAATTTTTTGTTGAATTAAAATTCCGCTATAAAAATGCATTTGGCATCGAAAGGGTTAAAGGCTGAATTGAAGTTATCCCTCTGTCAGAAATGAATTAACGCACCGTAAGAAACCACCATGCCAAATTGTATGCTTGTTACATGAAAATGCCCAACACTATATTTTTTTTAAATCAAATAACTGTTTGCGATTAAAATGCCCTTGGCACTGAAGGGGTTAAAGCCTGAATTGCAAATGTCCCTACGTCCGAAATTGATAAACACACCATAAGAAACTATCGTACCAAATTTCATGCTTATTACATGAAAATACCCAACACTAGAATTTTTTAAAATTATAACTGCCTGCGATCTAAAGGTCCTTGTCACTGAAGGGGTTAAAGGCTGAATTCAAAATGTCCCTCTGTCAGAAATCAATGAATCAATGATAAGAACATATCATGCCAAATTTCATGCTTGTTTCATGAAAATGCATACCACTAGAATTTTTTGTTTGTTTTGGTCCCCCCAAAAATACACTTGGTACTGAAAGGGTTAAAGGCTGAATTCAATGTCCCGTCAGGAATTAATAAACACACCATAAGATACCATCATACCAAATGTCATGCTTGTTGCTTGAAAATGCACAATTCTGCCATTATCTCTTCCACTATAAAGAAAAATGTGAACATTGTGACTGCCTTCAAATTCACAAAGAATTGGCTTTATTTGGAATTAAGCAAAATATTGAAACAGACAAAGCCCTAGACTTTATTCTCCTGTTTGCAAAATTTTATATCTATAAATCTAAACTAAAAAATACACAACCAAATTTACAGGTCTTCATAACCATACTTAAAACAGACTACAACTACAAAAATATGTCTTTTTTTAACCATGCCTTAAGGGAATTTGAGGGGAGTTGGTTGCCGTATTCCACACTTATTTCTTGATTTATTTTACTTTATTTAATCTTTTTTTAAGGTAAATAATTCATAACGTAAAAAAATGGCTATTCGCTTATCATAGACATGCTTATATTTGATGGCTTTTTTTCTTTCTTTTTTATTTCCCTCAATACTTACTTTTGGGTGATTCTTGTCATAGAATCTTTATTTTGCTTCCAATATGCTGCTTAAAATTGCATCACTTCACACAATTCGCAAGGTTGAATGTTAACTTTGATAAGATCTTGCATAGTCTGTAGTTATTTAGATCCTGTGTGAGGAGTGTGTATATATATATATGTGTGTGTGTGTGTGTGTGTGTCTGTGTGTCTGTGTGTCTGTGTGTTCTTTTGAGATGCTATATCTGTGATGGGGGTGGTAAGGGGGTAAGGGATAGGGATAAGGAGGAGTGAATGAGGGATAAGGATCAGGATAAGGATTGGAGGGTGTTGATCAGCACTCCACGCAGACCAGGAACATATAGAGGAAACCAGACAGTTGTTTGACTTTGTTTATTTACTAAGAAAGACTAGAAAGACTAAGGAAGACTAGAAAGACAGTGCATAGATTACATCCTGCAACAATATAAAATATACACACATAAATATAAACAAGAAATAACAATGATTAGGTATGATTGTAAGCCTTGTGCCATAGCACTCAATGTTAAACAACATGAGGGAATACACAGTCACAGCAGTGGAAGGAGCTCACTTTATTACTTAAAAAGCATGATTAAACTGACACTGACACAAGCCTAGCTGGGTTTGGAAACATAACATAGGTCGGTTTTACCTGACCCTATGCTTGCTTAACTCATACACAAACATTTGAGTTCATGTGAGTTAACCCAAACCAAGTATTGTAACACTGACATCATCAGATGCTGTGTTACTAAAAATAGACTACACATCAAAGTAGGCTGATCAGTTTTAAGTGGAAAACTGACTAAAGACAAATGTAGGCCTATTGAGAGTTTATCATTGAAGTAGCAAGAAACTCAATCAAAAAGGAATGCCTTGTTAATACTATAGTATCAGTATTAACACAACAGCTAATCATACAATACATAGCATGGTATAAGCCTAGATGAATAATATTAATAGCATGGAAAAGAGCAAGTTAGGCTTTTAAACAATATAATGTTGGCAATAGTATTAATAACATAAAAATGAGCAAGTTAGGCCTTTAAACAATATAATGTAGGCGAAGTGCCCCTTCATTGTTTACACATAGTAAACTGACGTCACACACGAGTGGGTGTGAGGATAGACCAGAACGATCGGAATGTTCTAATTTTCAGTCTCTCAACATAAACTTTGGCCTAGTGCCGTTATATTTATGAATGAACTGACGTCACGATGGTTTGGTGACCTGAATAGCAGCGTCCAGGCTGTAGTGTTCAACGGCGCCTAAACAACAGTGTCAAAACGGCAGTGTTTAAGCTGCAGTGTTCAACGGCGCCTAAACAGTGTCAAAACGGCAGTGTCTAAGCTGCAGTGTTTAACGGCAGTGCCTAAACAACCGTTAACAGCAGTGTCTTTTGTGTGTTGATCTAGATCATCACATAGATTCACGGCAAACTCGAACGTCATAAGTTCGATAAAAAGTAAACAACGTTGGACTTCCTGCTGTTAACAAACAAAAATAAATCAAAGCATAGTTCAACCATCAGTACTTACAGTAGTCAATGTAGATTCACATCAACAGCATGAATGAGAAGGCACATCAGCGATCATCAGAGTTCGTGCACACAGCATCAATGTTTGTAGGCTAGGCGGCCTAACATCGGTTCCGCAGGCGAAAGTTAATGCCGTTTACCGTTAGAGTACAGCATCGATAGTCAGGGCGAAAGCCACACACACATAAAAATGAACCATAACTACTACGAAACACATGTTATGAAAATAACATAATTAGCCTAGCCTACGTCACTAATAGGCCTATGTTACAAGAAGGCAGGCCAAGATCGAGCAGACGATAATAAGTGAGCCAAAGTGGAGCTTCACTGAAAAAAGTGACTAACCCTAATACTCAAATAATAACTATTGACTAAAAAAGTGTGAACATGGAATGAATTTGGATTTTACGTCCTCTCGACCTGGGAAGGCACATATGGGACATTTGTTAATTGTAAAATGATATAGAAGACGATACAAAACTGAAAAAGACATATATATATATAGACAAAGACAAAATATAGAAACATATGGGAAGAGGATTCTAAAAGCGCAAGTTCAGTTTATCTGTGAGGAAAATCCTATTAAAATTTATAAAATATAGTTGGTAGTGTGTTTGGACACTTGATAAATAACTATATATATATAAAATTATTTAATTAAAATTGGTATGAATTTGAATTTTACGTCCTCTCGACCTACGAAGGCACATATGGGACATTTGTTAGTTGTAAAATAATAAAAAGACGTTACAAAAAACAAAGAGGGACGTATACAAAGACGTGGATAAAACATAGAAATGTGTGAGGAGAGGATTCTAAAAGCGCAAGATTTAGTTTGATATGGGGATCATCCAATTAAAATTTGTAAAAAGTAGTAGATAGTGTGTTTAAGCACATGATAAATGACTATGTATGTATAAAATTGAATGAAACTTAGGTTTTTTACGTCCTCTCGGCCCATAAGGGCACATATGAGACATTATTACTTGGGTTTGATTGTGGGACAGAACAAAATATAAAAACATTACGGGGACGAGGACATACATGGAAAAATATTTGGGGAGATATTTTTTTAGAGGCGCAAGCTGATTAGAATTTTAATCTGATGAGGATTTTAGGCTATTTAAAGGAGTCTGGTGATACTTTGTTAAAATTTAGATAGAGTTTTTATTTTTTATTAAAATCTTTAATAGATAAAAATTTCTTTTGTTGTTTTTGCCTTTTGTGGCCCAACCGAAACCCTAAACTCCCCCTGGTGATTAAAATTTCAGGGCTACAAATGTTAAAAGAAGATTTAACTTCGATTTTTAATAATAAAAAACCAATAATGGCCCTTATTTATTTTTAAAACTGTTTATATACATATTTATATTCGACTTTTTACAAAAAAATTGTAAATAAAAGGGAAATCTACAAAAAATATACGTGCCCAACCGGGGGAAGATACATCTACCCCCGGGACTTCCCTATGAGTTAGGGGAAAAATCTACATCACGGGCTAAAAAAGTTTAGTATGTCCTACCAGGGGAAGATAGCTCTGCCTCCGGGACCTCAGGGGAAAATTTACATCTCGGACTTAAGTTATAATCTTTTGATTAAAAATTTTTTTTATTTTTTAATCTAAGGTAATAAAAGATTTGTTAAGATATTTATTTTAAGTGAACGAAATATTTGTTGTAATGTATGGTAAAAGATTTATTAAAATATTTATCTTAAGCGAATGAAGCGAGGCTGTTATATAAAACTTGACATTGAACCGAGTAATGATATAGGGTGCCATGATAAGTTTTGGTAGTAGTATTAAGAATTAGCTAGTGCCAAATAGTAAGCGTCATTCAAGAGATCGTCCTCTCTTAATAGATAAGGTAATCATGTTGCAGTTTAAGTATGGGTGGTTAAGTATTAGAGATTAAAAGGAGATAAAAATGATCTAAGTCAAGGTATATATGGTATCCGGGTATAGTTTGTTAAAAGTTATGATAAAAGATTAGGAGATAGGTTCCAATATATTTCGGTAGGTAATAGAGTATGATGTATAAGGTATGTGGAATTGTAAGATTTTAATTTGTTGTGTAAGAAGTGGAATGTACACGCGCACCCGACCCCTATAAGCGATCGCGAGGGAGGTCCACTGGCCGGCTAGCAGTCAGAAGACTGGCATTATTTTAAACGTGTATGATATGAAATATTCTCTGTAGTTAGTTTTTTTTTTTTTTTTTTTTAATTAATCCACTGATTACCCAAGGGGGAGTAGCTACAAAATCTCCCCCGCCCCTGATTTAAAAGTGGAACACAGTGATTAAGCAGGTACTAACGATGATTATTTAGGTGGCATGGGAGCCCAGGCAAGACGACATATTTTTTTTGTTTTTGTTTTTTGTTAAAAGCAACTGTCGGTGAGGGTGAGGTGGCTAACAATTCTAACTTGTTCGAGGCGGAGGGAGGGAGGGAAAGGGACCCCTCCTCTCCGACTCGAGCAGAGGATAGACGCCGCATGAGTGGTCCCTAACAGGGGGGGGGGAGCACCAGCAAAAAAGCATTACGACTATGAAAGAGGCCTCCGGTGCACGCGCCGGACACCCGTCCACTATGGGGAAGGGAGATAAAAAACGGTGGGCTCAAAAAGGAGCCACTTCAGCGACACGCGCGCATGTTTAAATAAAAAGGGAAGGGGGGAGAGGGGGGCAGGAGTGTGGGCAGGTGTCCAGCCCGCGGCCCGGAGGGACTCCACCTCAACCATTATTAACTGAATGTAAATATAGTTATTAGAAGTGCAATTTGAATGAAGCATTATGTATGGCTTCTGCAAGCCACACCAGGGGGGACCATTCCTTATCACCTTTGAATAGTATGGCTTTTTGGGTGAAAGGAATATTAACAGATTTTAATTTTAGTTGTAGTTCGTTAAATTCCTTTAAGATGTAGGTACAGGGTTGAAAAAGATGGTCAAAATTTAGATTTTTTTTACACTCACAGGTGATGTTCTTAAATTTACTGTAAAATGCTTTGGTTCTTATGCGAAAGATAAGTCATTGTATTTGACGTGGGACTGTAAGAAACAATCCCCCCTGTACTATATTATGATCCCAGGAATGGGCTTTGGTAAAAGTTTCCAATTCCTTGGCCCACCCCTGGAAAGATGCTCGTTTTAGTAGTGATTTCGCTTCGCTAGTGGATAGGCCTATGTCCTGTAAAATACCGGACCTATGGGAGGCTGCCAACTTAGCTTCGTGATCGGCCAGATCGTTGCCGATAAGACCACAGTGGGATGGTATCCATGCTAAAGTGACATCAGTACCCTTGCGATGGAGTTGATGGATTAGGTTTTTAATTTCGTTTTTAATTTCGAGACGGTTCTTATTATATCCCTGAAGTGCTTTGATGGAGGAAAGTGAGTCGGAATAAATGACCATCTTAAGCGGGGCATTCGGAAGGTAATTTATATAGGAGAGGGCCTCTAGGATAGCCCAAAGTTCAGCTGAAAAGATAGAAACATGTTTATTTAATTGAAAAGCTTTGAAAAGTTTTAGTTTTGGAATTGTGAATGCACATCCAATTTGGTTGGCGCTTAATTTAGAACCGTGTGTGAAAATGCTCAAAGCATGCCTAAGGTTATAAATCTTTTCTTTAGCTGCAATAGTAAGATAATTGATGTCTACCTCTTTGTTATATTGTAGATGAAGGGAAATGTCATATACGGGAGGGTCCCAGTCCCACTGTGGTACTATGTATTTGGTGTAAAACGCAATATTATTCATCGACAGATCCGACCTCTCAAACAACTCCTTGGAGAAGTCAAAAATGTTAATGAATTTACGAACTGATTTTTTGGAATTGGCAAAATATGGATCAGAAAATTGGGTGAAGAAATCATCTGTAGTAAGATTACGTGTGCTATAAATTCTGGTCAAAAAAGTAGCACAATTTAGCTTTATAAGATGTTCCAAAGGGAGCCAGCCTATATCTCTGTAAATCAAAAGATTCACAGCGTAGAAGGGGAGGCCCAGGGCAGTCTTTAAGGCTTTCAGCTCCAAGGTAGCAAGTTGGTTTAAATTAGATTTGGTTAGGTTATAAAAGGTTTCCATACCATATGTTAATCGGCTGCGGACTAGAGCCCGAACAAGAAAAACTAAAAACTTAGGGTCCCGAGCCCATTTCTGATGGGAAATGACTTTTTGATAAAATTTAGAGCTTTGGTAGCTTTCTTTATTAGGTGGTTAACATGTGCTGTCCAAGACAGTATATTTATATCTTTATATATATTTACATGCGATAAGAATTTTATACATAAAAAAAATTTAAACGCCAGGGGAGAAAACTCTTGTCCCGGCGATAACTTTGTAATGGGGAATTTTTTTTCTAATTCTCTAAAAGGGGGGTCATGTTTTTAAAATCTCAAATAGGATCATGAAAAGTGGAGGAGGGGGGGGAGAGGGGGATCCCGGAGGGCCTCAACACACCGAGTTGGGGCGGGCCGGCCGAGGGAGGCATACGCAAGCCATCCTCGCGTCAACAACCCACGGCGGGCCCGCCCCATCAAGGGGGAGGTCATCTCACGGGTTTTGGGAGGGGGGAAGGGGGAGAGGACAAAAACCCGGGGGTCCTCGACCTTCCAGGGGAGCCGCCCCCGCCGCCGGCGGATACGCAAGACATCCTCGCGTCGACTACCAACTCCCCCTCTGACAATTCCCTCCAGACAATCCCCCCCTGACAATTCCCCCTCTGACAATTCCCCCTCTGACAATTCCCTCCAGACAATCCCCCCTGACAATTCCCCCTCTGACAATTCCCTCCAGACAATCCCCCCCCTGACAATTCCCCCCCTGACAATTCCCCCTCTGACAATTCCCTCCAGACAATCCCCCCCTGACAATTCCCCCTCTGACAATTCCCCCTCTGACAATTCCCCCTCTGACAATTCCCCCTCTGACAATTCCTTCCAGACAATCCCCCCCTGACAATTCCCCCTCTGACAATTCCCTCCAGACAATCCCCCCCTGACAATTCCCCCTCTGACAATTCCCCCTCTGACAATTCCCCCTCTGACAATTCCCCCCTGACAATTCCCCCTCTGACAATTCCCTCCAGACAATCCCCCCTGACAATTCCCCCTCTGACAATTCCCCCTCTGACAATTCCCCCTCTGACAATTCCCTCCAGACAATCCCCCCCTGACAATTCCCCCTCTGACAATTCCCCCTCTGACAATTCCCTCCTGACAATCCCCCCTCTGACAATTCCCCCTCTGACAATTCCCCCTCTGACAATTCCCCCTCTGACAATTCCCCCTCTGACAATTCCCCCTCTGACAATTCCCCCTCTGACAATTCCCCCTCTGACAATCCCCCCCTGACAATTCCCCCTCTGACAATTCCCCCTCTGACAATTCCCCCCCTGACAATTCCTCCTCTGACAATCCCCCCCTGACAATTCCTCCTCTGACAATCCCCCCCTGACAATTCCCCCTCTGACAATTCCCCCTCTGACAATTCCTCCTCTGACAATCCCCCCCTGACAATTCCCCCTCTGACAATTCCCCCCCTGACAATTCCCCCTCTGACAATTCCCCCCCTGACAATTCCTCCTCTGACAATCCCCCTCTGACAATTCCCCCCCTGACAATTCCTCCTCTGACAATCCCCCCCTGACAATTCCCCCTCTGACAATTCCCCCCCTGACAATTCCCCCTCTGACAATTCCCCCTCTGACAATCCCCCCCTGACAATTCCCCCTCTGACAATTCCCCCTCTGACAATTCCCCCTCTGACAATTCCTCCTCTGACAATTCCCCCCCTGACAATTCCTCCTCTGACAATCCCCCCCTGACAATTCCCCCTCTGACAATTCCCCCTCTGACAATTCCCCCTCTGACAATCCCCCCCTGACAATTCCCCCTCTGACAATTCCCCCTCTGACAATTCCCCCTCTGACAATTCCCCCTCTGACAATTCCCCCTCTGACAATTCCCCCTCTGACAATTCCCCCTCTGACAATCCCCCCTGACAATTCCCCCTCTGACAATTCCCCCTCTGACAATTCCCCCTCTGACAATTCCCCCTCTGACAATTCCCCCTCTGACAATTCCCTCCAGACAATCCCCCCGGGACAATTCCCCCCTAGGACTTAACCCCCCTAGGATATTTCCCCCCTGGACAATTTCCACCAAGGACAATCCCCCCCCCCCCCCCCAGACAATCCCCACCCATTAGCTCTTCCATGAACACAATCTTAAAAGTAAACATCAAAAGTAGAATACTCACACAATCATTTGTTTTTTGGCATAAAGAGGGTTTTTTTCTCTTAAAGACCCCCCACGTCACGTGTCACATTCCCTCTTATGATTGGAAGATTTCTTAAGATTTCTTACCAGCTATTAGAGTAAACACCATGATTTTGACACGTGACGTGGCGGGTCTTTAACTGTTGGCTTGTACACGTGTTTGATAATGAAATGACTGAGCAGAAATAGCATATGGCTGTACAACAACAGCAACACCCGCCTATGCAACGTTGTTAATTCCTATCGAGGACCCCCGGGTTTTTGTCCTCTCCCCCTTCCCCCCTCCCAAAACCCGTGAGATGACCTCCCCCTTGATGGGGCGGGCCCGCCGTGGGTTGTTGACGCGAGGATGGCTTGCGTATGATGAATATTAGCGAGGAATTGCATTCAATGTGTTCTTTTGAGACCATGACACTTTCTCTGGCAACAGGCTGACTTTTGTGTTGTCCTTGCTTTCTGGTTTTAATCAATGACTTTTTAGCTTATTCAGGACATTTTTGGCTAAATAAAATGAAATTATTATACATGCTGTTACTGTTGCGGTTTTTGTAAACGGGGGGTGGGGGGTGCGGGGGGGATTTGTCTCGGGGGGGAATTGACCCAGGGGGGAATGAGAGTTGCTTTTTTGTATTTGCCCCATTTGATTTTGCGCTGAATTTATTTATATAAAAATCATTGTGCTATGATATAAAAATCATACATCATATATAAAAATCATTGTATGTTGTTGGGACGAAAGAGTGAGTGAAAGCAAGAATTGTGGAATGAATGAAGAGAAGGGATAACAATTATTGAATATAATTGGGTTTTTTAAACGTTTCTTCAAGACCTGTTACGGAATTCGTACCACCAAGTTACTGATATCGTACCAGGGGGGTTACAGCACTCATTCAACTGCATGACGTGACTTGGCTTTAACAAGATAAAAGTGTGTGGAATTTGGCACTTTTCCCCTACATTGAAATGTGTTTAATGTCCTAAAACGCATTTTGTCAAATATACAACATGGCGCACATCCTTATCCATGATATTGTTCATGGCACTGGCTTCATGGAGTCTTTCAGGCCTACTTTCACATGTGTTCTGCTACTGTTCAAACTGGGCTTGATTCCGGTAAGAAATGGTCTCGAGTGTATACGATAAGGCGCACACCCAATCACACTCTCATTCAGGACATCTTTCATGGCACTGGCTTTCCGGTAGGATTCAGGTAGGTCTATTGTTTTATAGGTGTTTTACTACTGCGTTGATCTGTTTCTTTAAATACATTTTCTCAAATGTACAACATGGTGTATTGCCATTGTTATTAAAATATGCGTAATTTCCTCACATATATTTTCTGAATTGTGCAAAACACACATCTTCCTCCGGAACATCTTCCATGGCACCTGCTTTCTGGGAAAGGTTCAGGTACATGAATATTCACTTTCATATTGTTTTGGGTATTGAAATGTGCTTAAATTCCTGAGACAAACTAATACATTTTCTTAAAATGTGCACAACATGGCGCACGCCCATCTACATCCTCATTCAAGATATCTTCCACCGGCCATCTTGGCACTGGTTTTCTACAGGGACGTAGGTACGTTATCTTCATGATATTTTTAATACTTAAGAAAAGACAGAGATGATTCTTGTCGCCTCTAACCACACAATTAAAACTCAGGTCCTATCATTTTTGTTCTTTATACCCAACCTACTTTTTTTCCGTTTAAAATTCTTCTAGTTTTCTTTTCTTTGTTTAAGACCCCTTCACTGCCAGAGGAAAGCTGAGAAATGATCGATTTTCTTATTGTAAAATTTAAAAGAGACCTGTTAGACTGAATCTGAGAAACTAGTCTACAGATATATCTTTCTTGACCTGTCTAAGCCAAAAACCATCACTCCAGGGCTCTGACATCAAACGTTATGACATCATCAATGACATCACTCACCCCGGTAGTAGAAACGGGGCCAGGCAAGGAAGGGGTTAACACTTTTTTCTGATTTTCTTCCTTCTCCAGATCCAAGGGACAAACGGAATATCAGGAACATTTCTTAGGCCAATCCACCCTGACTTCCCAAGCCACAGACGAGCAGCTGGAGCACCTTCTGAAAGACGTGGCCGAGAAAGGCTGGAAGGTCATGGTGATCCATTGCCAGCCCGACCTCATGATCCGAGTCATGGAACTTTCCGTGTCTATGAAGCTTTTCGGGACGGGCTACGGCTGGTTTTTGAGCGAAACGGCCATGACGTTCAATACGGAAGATCTGAAGAGATTGCCACAAGGTCTGTTAGGTCTTCGAGGATTTTACAAGAATCAAACCCGTGGTTTGTTAGGAGCTGCTGCTCGGACGATCCACTGTGCCTATTCGTGTATGAAGGAGTGTTTTCTTAGTGATATAAGCATCCAGTCTTCTTCAGTGCCTTTGGATAAATCTTCCTCTTCTTCATCGTCGTCGTCGTTTTCGTCTGTGTTATTATCGTCATCAACATCACGTGGTGATGATAGTTCGTTAAGGTCGCCTTGGGGGTTCGTAGGGAGTGGGGATTCTGTGTCATCGTCGTTATTATCGTCATCGTCGTTGGATGCATTATCGTCGTCGTCGTCGCCTTCGTTGTCCTCTGATCAGGGTTTGAGTGCTGTGCCCTTGAGTGCTAGGTTTCGCGTCAGCTGTGATGATACTACGCGTTATTTTACAATGTAAGTAAAGG
>JAGGCT020002362.1:0-20000 GCA_017654935.2 Phymorhynchus buccinoides | reverse complement strand
TGAGTATAGTGGTGCTTTTAATTATAGATCAAGTCATCAACGTTTCAGAGCCAGTTACTAGCGAGTAAGTGACGTTTTCCCCAGAGCTTCAGATTGTTTTCAAACTTCATGGGTCACGTGACCCCTGCTTACAGAAAATGATCCAGGTCAATTTCCACAATAATGGGCCAGTAATGTGCCACTGTAGTATTTAGTACTGGTATTAGAGACTATTACATTTAAATTTTGTTACAAACTTCATGGGTCAGATGACCCCTGGGTGCACAAAATGAGGGGTCAAATCACCTTTTTCAATAAGGGTCAATGGCCCGGGCCCGCCAACAATCTAAAGCTCTGTCTCCCTTTGCTCAATAGCAGCAATTGAAGATCTTTCACACTGCATACAGCAGCTTTTGAGAAAATTGGAAGACATACGTACAGACAGACACAAAGACCCGAACACAATACCCATCCAGGACTCTTGTCTCAGTGTCTGAGTCTGGCTGGGTAATAGTAATACTAAGTATTTCTCCTCAAGACAGTAAGCAACATCTGTTGTCTTTGCAAGCATTCTTTCACTCCTCAGCACACTTCAAACCACAGCATTTTTAACTGGATGAAAGAGAACGATCGGACTTGATTAATACATGTCCCATTTTCATGATCAGCTTGCACAACGATTTCAATGTCAGTTAGACTAGAGATGAAATTAAAAGGGTGTAATGATTGTTTTAAGGTCGTTTGCTTTGTTTGTTTTTAAGCAGGTAAGATGTGGATCATAGGCAGTAGATACTCAGATAGTTGTGCACAAAAAAGATGGATAGAAAAACCTTTAAACAGTGACTGGGTGGGTGGGGGGAGAGAGAGAGAGAGAGAGAGAGAGAGAGAGAGAGAGAGAGAGAGAGAGAGAGAGAGAGAGAGAGAGAGAGAGAGAGAGAGTGACAGACATACAGGCAGATACAGAAGAGACATGTGAGAGTGAGAGAGAGAGAGAGAGTGAGAGAGAGAGAGAGAGAGAGAGAGAGAGAGAGAGAGAGAGAGAGAGAGAGAGAGAGAGAGAGAGAGAGAGAGAGAGAGAGAGAGAGAGAGTTAATACAAAAATTGTGACTTAAAAATCCCCAAACTTTTCCCAAACCCTACTGACCATTTTCCCAAACCTAGAATCTAAATATTAGCGGGGGTATGGAAGGAAATTAATACTAGACACACACACAAGACACACAGACAGACAGAGAGAGAGAGAGAGAGAGAGAGAGAGAGAGAGAGAGAGAGAGAGAGAGAGAGAGAGAGAGAGAGAGAGAGAGAGAGAGAGAGAGAGAGAGAGAGAGAGAGACAGAGAGAGAGAGAGAGCATCCTACTTCCTTATAAGGAAGTGGCAGAGCCAACCCACAATCCTGTAACTTTGTAAGGATTTGGCAGAATGAGCAAGAAATGGGTATGCTTCTCAAATTCAAATTATTTGTGAATGGAAGTTAATGAAACTTTGTAGTAATCTTGTTATGGATTGTTTTCTGTGTTGACAATGTTTTTTTGCCAATCTGACGTTTTGCGTTTGTTTTGATTATAACAAAATAAAAAATATGTTGAACAAAGATGCTAAAAACCGATGTGTGGTGTGTTTATATTAGCATAAAAAACATTGCACACACAAGTCACTTACATGATCAGAGAAACACTAAAAGCACAAGATAAACTTAGTACTTGCCTTTCTGTAGCATTTTGGTGATGCAATCAACAGGCAAAAATGATGTTCGGTTATGCACACCTGTCGGTCTCATTGCCGATCATTTGCGATCGAAGTTTATGTGTGAGAAATTATCTACATGCTTTGTACAAAGTGATAAGCCACTCTTAAAGGGGACGTTACGTTTGGAAGCGAATGTGCCTGAGATTATTCCTTATGGTTAGAAGATAATTGTCGTACACGTTTTTTGGCGTAAGTATGCTTCAGTAGTTAATAATTTAATTTCAAAGAATTAAATTTTCTACTCCATGGGGGCAGCCATATTCCTGGTTTTGAACCCACTTAAGAGTACATGCCCCCTGAATATGACGTCACAGTCACCCCTTACTAGTGCCCATACAGTAAGCCTATAGGCCCGTGTGTGTGTGTGTGTGTGTGTGTGTGTGTGTGTGTGTGTGTGTGTGTGTGTGTTAATGATTAGATAGAGAGGGTGAGAGAGAGAGAGAGAGAGAGAGAGAGAGAGAGAGAGAGAGAGAGAGAGAGAGAGAGAGAGAGAGAGAGAGAGATTTGTTAACACCAGACCATACTTGAACCCTTAAGCACAATTAATTAAGACTACTAAGAGCCTCTCAACCTTCTTTTCTTCAGCTGGTCAGTGTGTAACTGGTCAGTATGTTGAGCACTGTTGACTGATTTTATCCTAGTACAGTATATTGAGCTTTAGGCCTACTACATGGCAAGTCTCTGTAGGGGTGACCATGACGTCACAACGTGGTGCAACATGGCAGCCTTCTCCAACCTTCCATCTGGCCCTTTTCAATGGCGTCTTAACGTTTAAGTTAACTGAAATCAAATTTTTATTTGCAGGTAGCTCATTTATTTATAATCTTGCAATAGAGATCAACTTCCATTCAAACTTAAAGTCCCCCTTAAGTCTGATAAAATCATTGAAACTGTCCAATGAGGCTTTATACTGCTTCTTCGTGTTGCCCAATGGCGATAATTTTATGTAGGTGGCGCTTTCACATGAGGCCCTCTGTTCACTTGAGAGAGAGAAAGAGAGAAGGAGGGAGAGAGAGAGACAGAGATCTCGAGAGAGAGAGACACAGAGAGAGGAGGAGACAGAGAGAGAGAGAGGAGGGAGAGAGAGAGAGAGAGAGACAGAGCGAGAGAGAGGAGGGAGAGACAGAGAGAGAGACACGAGCTAGAGAGAGAGTAGACCTAGCAACAATGGATGCCTAGACCATGCTGGCTTTAGGGCCTACGTGCAAGCGCCACCTAGTGACAAATCAGGGGAAGATAATTTCCAGTATAAAGCCTCATTCGCTGTCTAAAATAGTGTCTGAACGCTCGGCAGATGACCACAGAGAGAGAGAGAGAGAGAGAGAGAGAGAGAGAGAGAGAGGGAGAGAGAGAGGAGGAGGGAGGGATGGAGAGAGAGAGAGAGAGAGACAGAGAAAGAAACAGAGCTAGAGAGATGGGTTTGGAGACAAGAGACATCGAGAGAAATGGAAATGGAGGGCAAAACTGAGTGAGACAATAAGTTGAAGAACTAAGAAGAAAACACAAAGACTGAAACAGATAGAGAAAAGGCAGAGGAGAGTGTAACAGGGGGGTAACAGATTGAGGAAAGACAGAGGGATGGTGGATGGGGGTGATAGAAATGGTAAAAGGGGAAAGAAACAGAGACAGAGAGAAAAAGAAAAAGAATGAACACTGATCGCGTTGACTGGTAATTAGTAAAATATTGATTGCAAAAACCAAATACTGAAAAAATATTGACTTCTCAGTCACAGGGGCTGATAGCGATACATTTTTGCTAGGACTAATTGTTTAACACTTATAACAGAGGCTTTAATATTGTGGGTTTCACTGGTTTTTGTTTCCCTGGGACTGGTTTTGACACCGGTTGTTGGGGAGCATTGTCACTGATGGGACTGGTTTTCCAAATTCCTAGCACGATCACTGATGAATCATTCTAGTGATAGGCAGCTTTAAGTTGAAATCAAGTTGGTCAACCTGACAAGTGGACTACTTGGGAGGTAAGTCAAGTCAAGTCAAGTCAAAATTTTACTTCCAGATGGAAGATTGAATAAGCAAATAATTTAAGTAAGTAAACCAGTGCCTTGTCCAGATTTTTATCAAGACGACAATCTATCTTAATTCAGGATACCCAGCAGCATCCAATCCAAATGGATTTGGCAATTTAAACTAATTACATTAGGATGCCCAGGGCTCCCAGGGACCCCTATTTGGGGGTCTACGAAGTACTAGTTATTCTATGTGCAGGGGGTCCCAGGGATGCACTAGAAAAATTATTTTTAGCATTCGCAATGCCACTGGGACCCTCTATCCCTCCTCTAGGACCCTCTATACTGCAAGTGAAGGAGTCCCTGGGACCCCTTGTTTTGCAGGGCGATTGGGAGCCCTGAGGACCCTCTATACTGTAAGTGAAGGAGTCCCTGGGACCCCTTGTTTTGCGGGGTGATTGGGAGCCCTGATATTGCCCCTGCTCACAAAGTAACAGTAAGGAGTGTCAGGGTGCATCATCAAAGCAAACCCATCATTACTATTACTCAGTAATACTATGGATTCTCCTTCTTGCATAGCGTCCTCCATCAACAATTTGATGATTATGACGCCTACACATGCTCTGGCGTTTGCAGTGTTTAGACGAGTAGGTCTAAAAGTTTTTTGCTTCATTTTTTTAATTGCAAATTAATAAAACAAACATCTTTTTCATGACCAAGTGTTCGCAGCGCTGCAATACTGATTTTATATGGTTGTGCACAAGTTCAGTCAGCCAACATATATACGATCAAAGCGATGTTATTGTGGTTAGGGCAGCACCCTAAAAAACAAATACTTAAAGTTAACAAGAAGACAAACGCTAAAACCATAATGCATGCTTCCAATATTTATAGCAATAATCCATTAGAATTAAGATAACACTACCGTTCATTTTATGTTTTTAGAACAGTTAAAGAAGGATTACCGGTTTTCCAACCCACATCATTCCTGTGAAAACTATAAGCTGAGTCTCCAATAAAGGGCCACATGTAAAAAAATTATTTAAAAAAATGAAATACAGGTAATGCTAATTATACTAACAAATAAAAAAAATAAAATCACACTCAATCCTCCTTCCCAATGGAAGGTAACCATGAATTTCATTATCATACCATCCTTTTTTGTTTTCAAACCATCATTTTTTTTGGCAAAACACACACACACCAATCACAGCCCATTCCCCCCCCCACCCCAAATTCCACCCATCACCACTCCTCATCCAAATATTAAAAGAAGAAATCTCCTTCTGAAAATAAAAATCAGACAACCTGGCCATTCAATTCATATCTACCCCAGCACATGACAAATTATGCAAAAATTCAACGATGAAAGATTTGAGTAAGATCCCCATCAAAGTTCTCTCTCTCTCTCTCTCTCTCTCTCTCCAAAAAACAAATAAAAATAATAGTTTCCCTCTTTCTGTCTCTCTCACACACATTTAAAAAAAAAAAAGTTTCCCTCTTTCTCTCTTCGAGTGTCTCTCACACACTCACATTTAAAAAAAAGTTTCCCCTCTTTCTCTCTCCAAGTCTCTCTGTCTCTCTGACACACACACACACATCCAAACTTCCATGGATGAATGTTGGTTGAACCAATTCAGACACACAGGTAGACAGACAGGCAGACAAACACACCACACACACAGTTCTCAGGAAAAGAGAAGTAAAGAAAGAAGATTCAGTTCATGTTGATTGAACCAAGCCAGGAAAGAGCTGCATCAGGACAGCCTCAACACAAAGGAGAATGATTCTGGAAGATAGAATACAAAAGTGATCTGATTGAAACGCTCACAAAGACAAGCTTGTGCAACCTGCAACTTGCACACAAAGTAGCCTAATACACACACATACACTCAGGCATACACATGTATACAGTACACACACACACACAGTCACACGCGTGTACACAGACATGTACACACACACACACACACACAGAGTTACACACAAATGGACACACAATTTCTCCAAGATGAAACAAATGCATAAACCACCCTCCAATCTCCCCAAACCCCACACACTACCCCGCAAGGACGCAAACAGATTCACAGGCAAACCAACTCACCATAGGACTTCCGCCAGGCCCCATCTTGCCCATGCTGGCGGCCATCTTGCCCTGGAGATTGCTGGCGCCGGGGCTGCCGCTGCCGCTGCCGCTGCTGCTGGGGTTAGTGGCAATGTTGCCGCTGTTAGTGTTATTCGGCCCACCCTGGCCCACAAAGCTGCCCTGGGTCTGGGCCTGGGCCAGGCCCGCACCTGTCTGAGGTATCTGTCAAAAAAACAACCATAGCAGAACTTGTTACGGATAAGGTTAACATGATGATGAGCCAATGTTTTTCTTCACTAATCTTTATCCTTTGCCCTTGGCATTCAGCTTTTCCAAGAATAGTGGAACCTCCCTTGTAAGACCTCCCATTAAGATTAAGAATAAGATTAAAAATAAGACTCCTTCCCACATAAGACCCACTTCTCCGAGACATTGCCCTTCTTTGTAAGTATTAAAATTACCTCCCTTATAAGACCTCATTTTGGATGATTGTTTTAAGGTCTTATAAGGGAGGTTCCACTGTATAGTTGAAACCTATCTGACATCTATTACCAAAGAAAGAAAGACTTTATATATAAAATTTTAAAAAAAGAAGCTTGCTTCTTTCAAATCTGGCCTTGAATTTCAAAATAAAACTATCTGGTCTCCTTGAGGCAAGAAATCTTTCTGAATGATGAAGCTGAGAGATAAAATAGGAACAAGATGGACACTAGTTTCTGCTGGAGTAAAGAATGCAGACCTGCCTACTTGGAATTTTCCCAATCAGTAGCCCAGCCATCAATTTTCAGTAGCATGGCAAATTTTTTCGTAGCATCCAAACGACAGCAATCGATTTGTTCTCTTCCTGAGCCGAAACGCACTGCTTATGTTTCGCCGATTGAACGTGTTGACGGCAATCGTCTCTACCGCCATGATTCACAGAGAAGTCCGCATGGCAGAGGTTGCACTGCAGTGAGCATCATCATGGTTCGCACCGAGTCAACTTCTGACGATGCAAGGCCACTCCTCCGTGTAAGCTATTTTGAAAATTTGTGCGGCAGGCCGATGTTTTTTCTTAGAACAAGATGGTGTGCCAGATGATTTTCGTTTTCTGGCTTGGGTTTGTTTTTCTTCGTTTGAAACATCTCCCGAATCGCTACTGCTGCTGGAGTCCGCCATTTTTTCCAGAGAAAGTAATAAGAACGCATGCGCAGTCACTTTCATAAAAACAGAAGTGACTAAGTTATCACGCGTGACACGGCGTCTGCTCTTAGAAACAGACAAAACCGGGAACGGCATAAGCAAAAATAAAATGCGGCGGCATTTTTTTTCCTCCGTAGCAACGTTAAGGTTGCCGTAGCTCCGTAGCAAAGCTTTATTTTTCGTAACTGCTATGGCCAAATCGTAGCAGTAGGCAGGTCTGAGAATGTCTAAAAAAAAACCACAAGAAGCATGGTGAAATTTCAAAAACGGAGACACTCTAAGAAAGGTTAGTATGGTTTTACACCTAAGCAACCTAAACTAATACACATTCACTCCCGGACTAACCCTGCATTTTTACATACAACAGACCACAATATGTGAAGACACACATGACACAAAGTTAGTGACTAACCCAGACCTGTTTACCCCTATTTTGCAAAGTTGCAATTTCTGAAACAAAAAAACGTAATTTTGAAGAAAAAAATAATCCAACGCGTGACCAATGAACGTCAATATCGTACTGACCTGAGTGTGCAATACTAATGTCCGTCTCATCACCTAGTGCTGAACAACGTATTCCTGGAATTTTTAGGTCACTTTCCCAGAATTTCTGTGCCACTTAAGTGACTTTTGATGTCTTTTCTTTTGATTTTTTCGACCAAAAGATACAGAAGCTTTGGAATGCACTCGCTTGGACACCATTTTGAAACTGAAAAGGAAATGGCGCGAAATGACTTTTCACCGCATCGTTTCAAAAGCTTCGCTTACCGACGTTTTTTTTTATATTTAGGATTTTGTTTTCCCGTTTTTCTTTACTCGTAGTCGTAATTACTGTAATTTGACTTTTCCCCCGTAAAAAAATACGACAAAATCATGATGGCAAACAGGTCTGCTAACCCACACACGCCCACAAAAACACACAGAGACTCACCCTGCCCATGCCTTGCTGACCGCTGCGCTCCATAGCGATCCCTTGCTGTCCTCTGTCCATCCCTCCTCCAGCCCCCTGCAGAGCCCCCGGGACCTTGTCCATGCTAGCGGGCGAGCCCTGTACTCCTCCTCCCCTCTCCATGCCCAAGGGCTGAGGACCACTGCGCTCCCTCATCGCTCCCTGGGGGCTGAACTCCAATCCCTGGGAGCTGCTGCGCTCGATGCCTGGGCGACCCTGGTCCATTCCTTGTGATGACCCGCGGTCCATTCCGCCTGCGACTTGAGGGACGCTGCGGTCCATTCCCTGTGGGCCGCTTCGGTCCATTCCTTGAGGTCCGCTACGGTCCAATCCTTGGGGTCCGCTACGGTCCAGTCCTTGGGGTCCGCTGCGGTCCATACCTTGGGGTCCGCTCTGGTCCAATCCTTGGAGTCCGCCCCGGTCAATTCCTTGAGCTCCACTACGGTCCAATCCCTGTGGTCCACCACGGTCCAATCCCTGTGGTCCGCTCCGGTCCATTCCTTGGGGTCCAGCGCGGTCCATTCCTTGGGATCCAGCGCGGTCCATACCCTGTGGTCCACCGCGATCCATTCCCTGTGGTCCGCCGCGGTCCATACCCTGCGGTCCGCCGCGATCCATTCCTTGTGGTCCGCCGCGGTCCATTCCCTGTGGGCCTCCCCGGTCCATTCCTTGTGGTCCGCCACGATCTATTCCTTGTGGTCCGCCACGATCCATTCCTTGTGGTCCGCCACGGTCCATTCCTTGTGGTCCGCTGCGGTCCATTCCCTGTGGGCCTCCCCGGTCCATTCCCTGAGGGCCGCCCCGGTCCATTCCTTGAGGGCCGCCCCGGTCCATTCCTTGAGGGCCGCCCCGGTCCATTCCCTGTGGTCCGCCCCGGTCCATTCCCTGTGGGCCTCCCCGGTCCATTCCTTGAGGGCCGCCCCGGTCCATCCCTCCGCGGTCCATTCCTTGCTGCCGGCGGTCCATTCCCATGGCCTGTCGTTCCATGGCGGCCCGGTCCATTCCCATCCCCTGCTGGCCGCGGTCCAGCCCGATGCCGGCCGGAGGGGCGGGCGGGGGCTGCATTGGGGGAGCCCCTCGCATCCCTCCTTCCATCTGCCGCCCGCCCATGTCCCTCATCCCGCCTTGGAACCTGCCGGCTCCCTCTCCTCGCATGCCCTGCGCCATTCATACAGAACTGCATCAATGCCTGTTAGTTGCAAGTTTTAATAGAGAATGGTAACAGAACGCATCAAAAGCCTTTAACCTTTTCACTGTCAATGTCGTATTTTTGCGTCACAATGGTTTAACACCCATGTCACTAAAACTAGTAAAAGGCATCCAACCCGGACCTGTTATCTGAAGACCCTATTTTCTTAATTTTGGGAGGCAAGGATAGGCCTAATGTTACACATGTCACAGAGGAATTTGCAATATTGCGGACATTATTTCTCTACCTAGGTTTGTTTAGCCTTTAGCACACCGCAGGCGCACTGTGTCGCCGAGAGGATACTCTCCCCTGCAACTGCAGGCGCCCTGTGTCGCCCAGAGAGTGGTACTCAAAACCAATGCTTAGCGGACCTTATTTCTGTTACTAATAACAGAAACTACCTCACTTTAGCTTCAGAACGAGGCTCGGCTGCTTCTTTCTCTTCCGGCAAGCTGCCATTTGCTTTTTTAGTTGTTGCATTGAATTTTTCAAAGTATTGATCGGTCCGAAAGTAAAGTTCACTATCAAATATGGAGGATTTTCGTGTTGGCGAAGCTTCCTACCGGAAATTAGCGTTGATGTTTGTTTAAATCATTAATCCTTAGGCTTTGTTAGGTCGGATATCAACAGTGAAAGGGTGATAGAAGATCGTAATGCAGTAGAACGGGGGGTAGCCGATGTCGGTGTGACGATCCGATATCGAATCGAGCCGCGATTGTGATTCAGTACCGATTTTGACTACTAGGTTGAATTCAAAGAAAATGTTGCCTTTCATAATATTCTTAATGATATTTCCGTGAGTTATTTCATTAAAGGGATCTTAGACATGAGTTAATTAGTCAGTGGGTGAACTTTGAAGCAGACGGCACTCATTGAGTCATTCCAACCGTGCCGAAACAGTAGGTCAACACTCGCATTGTTGATATCGCTTTTTTTTTTTTTTCAACAACAAAACATACACGGACAACAAAATACATCATATCAAAACTTTCCTCAATCATCTCTTTATTAGTATTCCAATAATCAAGTCTGCACACAACACACAGAGAAAATAAGAGCATTTTTAATCAAGTGGGTGAAAGCGTTTTTCACTGCCTCAAAAAGAATGCAGTGGCAGAGTACGGAACGTCAGAAAAAATGCAGGGTGCCAAAGGTTAATGGTATTTTTGGCTGAAAAATAACTGGCAGCGAAAGGGTTAAAGACTACAGTTACCCAAGTAATATACGACCATCTAATCATGTTGTTTACCACCCATATACAGAAAACCATGACGAACATCGCATACATTTTTTTTATATTTTTAATGGATGTATTTTGTTTAGAGACTATCTTTAACAGTTCCTCTTTCTTGCATTTGTTTCACACCTCAACTATTGCTCTGTAAGCAATAAACTTTCTCTGGCTTTTATTGCAGATTGTGCAGCACATATTACCAAAGATATTCTAAAAGGTTAAGATGAATTACTTAAGAGCTCGGCGAACCGGGCTGATAGAGTTATCGTTAGTGGCGACAGTACACGTTTCACAGTGGAGGCTATCCAAAAACTCAGACTGGAACTTGAACGGAGAATTCAACTGGCCTATCGCGTGTAAAATGTGTCCTGTTTAAAAGGGACATAACCAGTGTTTCTGTCCTCACTTTTCATATAGGGAAAAGAGACTGGATGCTTATCTTCCCCTATACAGTCTTTGATATTACTGAGCCAATCTCACCACTGTGAATCCACTTTCAAAGAGACGTATGGGAACACTAACCAAGCACACAATACACCAGAACAAAGAACATCCACGTGATAAAAGAAGACTGCAATCTACGCCTCTCTTCTTCCAATAAATCACCATAGTCATTGATGACCGTCATTGTGATTAACTGATTCGCATCGCAACGATTTTGAATTATTAAAAAAACCTCACAAATCACTCCAGCCGTGCACACAAACAAAACATACATAAACAAAAGGAGAAATGAAAGAAGATGACGGGTTTTTACTTCAGGTTTCGACATAGGGAAGTGGTAGATCAGACTTCTTTTACATATAGACTTTACATAGAAAAACTCTACACCGATTGGTTTCCCCACAAGGAACCACAATTAGTACAAAAGCAAAGTCAGGGGCAAAATTGTGATCTAAGGGAGTGAAGCAAGTTTAGAAGTGACCAAGGTGTGCCCACAGATTTACTTCTCTTGAAGCAAATGCATAAAATTGACAGCTACCTATTAATTCCGGACATATATGGCTGAAATGAATTGAATGAGTTAAGAGGGCTACGAGGTCGTAGAGAAAGAGACAGACAGGGAAAATTTTGACGAGACAACAGGGCGACGACCAGCCAGACCAGGACTGCTTTGGCGGTCCCAGCATGCCTACCATCATGTCATCTCTGCCGCGGGACATGCCCATGTCCATCCCAGTGCGGCGCATCATCATCTCCCGACGTCGCTCCTCCATCTGCCGATCACGCTCCTCTTCCGCGCGTCGGTTCATCATTCTGCAACCACCGAGGGGAGCAAAAATCAAGGTCATGCTTAAAATAAACTTAATAAATTAAAGACCTTTCCATCACAACAGTTTGAACATTGTGTTCATGTGGGTTTTTTTCAAGTGCATGTTATACTTATAGCCCAAACTTCTGCATAGATTATTTCCAACAGGGCATTTGCCACGTGAGGACGACCTTGAAATTCACCGAGTTAAATTTAGAGAGTTGAATTAGAAAGGTCAGCGTAACTCTGGCAGAACGAGTGCGGGCAAATTAACTTGTGGCAAATGCCCTATTCAAAACATAGTGCGCAGATGAAGATTCTTATTCTATGCTGCAGAATCTTTCTTCAGGAAGACAGCCAAACTGACAATGAATTATTAAGGGTCAGTCAGGCTTTGGGAATAACCATGAAGATTTTGACATATCAGTGTGAGACAAAACAGTCATAGTCAGACTTAAAATTCTTTTCTTCCCATTTCTACCTTTTTAAAATGAAACAAAGCAGTGAAAGAATAAGAATTTGCCTGCAGATATCTCCAGAATGTGCTTTACCTCAATCTAGCATGCTTCCCAAATTTCTCCTCATTTCAAAACACAGGATTATTGGTAATATACACATTCAATCAATCATAGCCATACAGGGAGAAACTGGTTATTAAATCCTCGCTTAACAAAATTGAAAGATCTTCTTCTTCTTCTGCGTTCCCAGGCCATAAGGCCATATTGGGTAAGGTACGTATGTGTCCCGGTTTTCAGTTTCCACTGGTCTCCTCGCTGCGTACAGCCGACACATTCCGATTTCGGAGGAGCTCAAAAATTGGAAGATGTTTTTGGAAAAAAGACAGGAGAATGGGCCAATAAGTCAGAAAGATAGTAGATGATAGAAAGCAAAGAGTAAGTTACAAGCACAGAACTTCCAGATGGTGGGGGAACTATTTTTACGAGACAAAAACCGGTATCCCCACGGGGAGAGACTCGTGGAGGGGGCGGGGTCGTCCAGCTCCCCGTATGGAGGCACGAGGCATCCACCCACTGCCCCCAAAAGAAAGATCAAAACTGATCTTCAAAAGCCGACAATAATAATACCTCATTTCTAGTTCTTGCTGCCTGCGCATGCGGTCTTGATTTTTCAGTTCTTCCAGTCGTCTCAGTTCTTCTTGCTGACGGACAAGATCTGAACAGATGAAAACAAAATATGATAAGAAAATGGCCAGAGATTTGTGGCCTAAGAAGATCCCACGACACATTATACTTCAGTGGTTGACAGTTCACTGACATTAGTGACAGCCCCCCCCCCCCCCCCCCCAATTGGAAACGTTGAACATCTATGCAGTCCTATTTACCATTATAATGAACAACCTGGAATTTGCCACAGAAAACCCCAGAATTTGAGGGGAAAAAAACAGAATTCACATCGGTACACGACTCACAATAAAACCCTGATTTAAAAGGTATCTTGCGAGCACACTGTGCAAAATTTTGAAGTCCACGTTGCAGTACTTGCAGTGTGCATGCTCGTTTCCCAAACGCGAACTTGTTATTCCTGGCACTTTCAAATACTTTTGAGAAAACTTCTGCTTCACTTTTGGCCGTTTCACCCTATCACTCCAAGGTTTCGGTCAACCCTTGCGTCTTTTCATACAAACGGAAACAAATAATAGACGTTTTTTCGAAATCCCTGGATTTTCAGCGTTCACCCGGAATTTATCATTTTACCCAGAATTTTTGGCAAATTCACGGGATAATTCCGGCAAAACCTGGAGGGTATACAGGTCTGTCTATGTGTATTAAATGCTCGCTTTTTCCTTCGGCTTGCAATTCTCGGAAATTTTCAAGCGAAACCTGTCCGCCATCTTGGAACTGGGTTGTGGGCAGAGAGAATGTCGCCCGCTGGAGTGATGAAGGACTAACAGGCACGCGAGTGATTGTGCACATGCGTGAAATTATGGGCGGCAAATTTTCTGAACGCGTCAGGTCAAGGTTACAAACCGGTGAAAGGTGTGGACCCGCAAATGAATTCAGCACATGGATAAAAACATTTTTTTACAATAGATGCGAATTTCGCATTTGTGATTCGTACAAGCGTACAATGACCTTAAATTTCGTGAGATAGTACAAAAATGTTGTACGGTAAACAGGTCTGCTCTACACTCCCACCAGATACTAAGGCATTCACTGCCAAGTACCCCGCCATGTCTTTGTCTATTTTATATTTTTAAGACCTTATGCGACTGTTTCTTGCATTAAAGCAACGCACAAGTTGCAAAAACAATAATTATTCCCCTCTTGTCGGTAGAGATGCAACGGACAACCAAGAACGTCCAAAACTACATGGAGCTAGAACTTAGTAAAAAAGATAAGGGGTTAAAGAGCCCCTTATGGTGATCAGGGGGCAATCCCTTTCGAAAATGAATGTAAAACTGTTAAAATTAGGAGGGGGGAGGGGGGATCATCTCCCCAAGTTTAAAACCTCATCCGACTTTTGTTTTTATCTGAATTCAGAGATTTTGCTGAAAAAGTATGCTCAGACCTGCCTACCCCCAATTTCTTTTTTAGGTACTCCACGAAATAAAATTCCATACTTTTTCTTAAAATTCCGTATTTTGCAAGGAGACCCAAAAACGGAACATTACAGAACATTAAACCGCCATGCGAAATGACGAAAAACACTCGATTTTGAACGATCTTAGAAGACCTTAAGTTCAATTTTTCGCCGTATTAGTTTTCCATTTACCGTACTGCAGTACTGGGGCTCAAAATCGTGTACAAAATACGGAAAAATCGTATGGGTAGGCAGGTCTGTGTGCTGCCTGCCTCACCCTGTCTGATCTGCTCGGCCTGGTAGTCGTAGAGGGCGCTCTGCATCTCGTCCTCCAGCTTGATGCGTGTCTCCTCCATCTCCTTCTTCACGCTCTCTATCCTCTTCTTCTCCATCTCCTGCAGCTGCTTCCACCGCATGCCAAACTCGTACTCGAAGGAGCCTTGATGAGCGAAGTATGGGTCTTTTTCTCTCTCCCTGAAAGACGGAAGGCAAAAAGAAAAGCGAAACAGCTGTCAATCGATGCTTCTTTGCATGTACACAATCTACGAAGAAACATCAAATTTTCCCCCCTCTATCAAATTATGTTAAAATTCACCTTAACCCTTTCGCCAACAGCCATTTTTCAGCCAAAATTTCCTACCAAACTTACCTAGCCCTAGGTAACGAAAAGTTGGCATCTGCCAAGTTGAATCCTCCAATGACACACATCAAATAAACCCTTTCCTTATCTCCCAAAATTAACAACATAAGGATATTGAGTAACTGATCCAACTTTTATGCCTTTTAGTAATCAGTGTGGTGCTAAAATGCGACATCTGTGGTGAAAGGGTTAAAGCTGAAAAACACACGTCTCATTTATAGCTTAATAACTTGAATAAGTCACAGCTGTTGGTTAAGACTGTGAACCATCTTACAGCATGCATAAATCGATTATCTCTTCTTCGTTTTTTTTAGTCATTTTCTAGATAAAGCAGTGAATGAGAGATACTACAATATTATGCCATGCAACAATCTCATTTGAAAACTCAATGATTCTCAAAAAAACAGAAAGGAAAAAAAAACCCACATAATTTCTTCAGTTTAACTATATGGATAACAGTATTAACACAATTCACTCACTTTTTATATTGATCGTTCTTTGGAAGAAATACTTCAGGTAATCCGTCTTCATCGTCTTTTTGTTCTAATGGTTCCACTTCAATAGGCTTGGGTTCTCTGCAACAATAAAAAGGGGGAAATAGGTAAAGGTTAAAAACATGCAACACAGAAATGCCCCTCCCCCACCCTCTGAATATCTCGGTCAGTAATTTAACAGGACGTGTAAAACAAGGTTTAGTTTAGAGAACAACTTAACTTTGTAAGAGACTCGAATAATACAAATTAAAAACAGAAAAAAATCCATTGTTCACATTACAAATGAAATCCACATGTTAAATTCTACAATTTTAACTATTACTAGTATTAGACATGTAAAAGAAACTAAAACTGACCCGCCTGCAGTGCATCTGAATTCTGATAGCACATATAAATATATTATGCAATCAAAATACATGATTTCTTGTGTTTTGTTTGTTTTATTTGCCACACAATTAAAATGAGATTTCTTGGGACGATTTTTTTGGGGAAAATAGACAAATTTAGCAATCAATCGACCTATTTTTAAAAGCACTAGCATCTTATGTGAACATTAGCTTTATGTCTACATTGTTGTTTTGAAAATCATATTTTCAAGTGCGTTTCTTCAAATTGTCATTTTTAGTTTCAAGCTTATTTAATATTCAAGTGCCTATTTTTTATAAACTTACGATCCAAGCAAAAAGACTCCTTCGGTGACACGACGCATAGCAGCCTGAGCGCCCGGCTTGCGGACAAACTCCACCAGACCTTCCCCAGTAGGTTTGCCTCGGTCGTCCACGATGACAATGGCCCTCTCCAGGTCACCAAACTGAGTGAAGGCCTGTTCCAGCAGCTCGTTGGAGACATAGGGGTGCAGGTTTTTCACGCGCAGCGCCGCTGCGTGAGTAGCAAACCGAATGCGCAGAGTTCTTCCTTTCCTCTGCTGCCCATCCAACGCTGCTTTAGCTGCCTCAGCATTCTGACGGTAATCCTGTAATGAACGGTTCAATCAAGTGTAAAATCGTGGATTTTATGCAACAGTCAAAATTGCCATTCAAATTGGGTAGCAAAGAATTCAATAAGCAAAGTGTGTGTGTGTGTGCGTGTGCGCATCACCGCAGTCTAATGATAGAGTGTGCACATCACCATGAGTGTCACTCCTGTGTGTGATATTGAATCGATTAGGTCTAGATAGGTTATTTTCATGGCTTGTTATGAGAAGTTGTTTCATATGAGTAGCCTGCACGAAATCCATGGTTGAGATTGGTGAGGATGTTATGGGATTGGAGATGGGACATTAATTTATGTGGCGGAAGACATGTTCTAAGATCTTACATAGGACAGGTGAGAGAAATGGGGCGGTAGTTTTCTGGGAGGTGTCTATTTCCTTTTTTGAACACGCTGGAGATATTTGCTGCAAGCCAGTCTGCTAGAGAAGTAGAAGGGAGCCGGAGTCTAGGGATTTTTGGTAGACAACACTAAGGGCTGGGGCGATTTGTTCTGCTCAATTTTTAAGTTTTTACCTGCACATGCGCAAATCCATCACCTGACTTCCACCATCCTCAGTTTCGGATTAGGGTTAAGACTGGGGGTGGCTTAGGGTTAAGATTGGTTTGGGTTAGACACGCTGAGGAGTGGGGTGGTAATCTCAGGACAGAAGGTAAACTCAGAACATTCAACATGACACCGGTGTCATGTTCTGAGTTTACCTTCCCCTGAGATTACCACCCCACCCCTCAGTGTGTGCGTGTGCGCAACCCAACCCAAACCGAAAATGAGGATGGCGTTAGTCAGGTAAATTCAGAACAAGGCATATGATATTCAGAACACCACACGGGGACTTATTTCACACCAAGACATGATAATATTTAATTTCTCGCTACACTGGTATGGGATGTGTCTAAACACAGAAAGGTGCACAATTGTGCCGAATATTGCCATATGGTGCCGAATATTATTACTGAACATAAATGGTCAAATCACCGAATGGCAGGGCACTAATTTAACTGACCGCCAGGGGGCAGTCAAACCGGTAAGGGCGTAGCGCCTGATATTCTTAGTTCCAGAGGGCGTAGTGAGAGAGAGAGAGAGAGAGAGAGAGAGAGAGAGAGAGAGAGAGAGAGAGAGAGAGAGAGAGAGAGAGAGAGAGAGAGAGAGAGAGATGAGCCCCTCCCTCTCTCTCTCTCACTACGCCCAACTAAGAATATCAAGTGCTAAGCCCCTACCGGTTTGACTGCCCCCTGGCGGTCAAATTATTATCCTAAGTTGCCCATTGGGTAGGAGAGGGGCGAGTTGGAGGGCCAGGACGGAGGGAGTTGAGGTATAAGGGCAGGGGCAGGGGGGGGTAGATAGGGGAGGAAAAGGGGAGGGGGGGGGGGGGGGCAGGGGCTGAGGCTTATATCCGGGAATTGAAGTCCTCCACCGAGGCAAAATGAAATAGCCTCAGGTGGAAGACTGTTCCACTCATACACAGCCCTCTGGAAGAGTGAGTACTTCCTGTAATTCACTAACTGGTTCTGCAGGCAGGAAGCAAATAGGCTGCAGTATGTCTTGTCAGTCTGGAAGGTGGTCGAGACTGGCCTGTGTGGAGTGTTGATGGCCACTTCTCCATGTTTGAATTTGAAGGTGGACAACCTTGCTGATCTTCTCCTATCTTTGAGTAGAGGCCACTGCAGTTGGGTGATCACGCCGTCCACACTAGATGTTTGTCGGTGGCGATTAACAACCCAGTGTGCTGCACGGCTTTGGACCTTCTCACCCTTGCCAAAATCTTTGACTGTGTGAGGGTTCCAGACAGGAGCGGCGTATTCCAGCGTGGGCCGAACCAAGGCTTTGTAGGCGGTTTCCTTGATGGAGAGTGAGCCTACCTTCAGGTTTCGTGAAGGAAGCCTAGTGTTTTGTTGGCCTTGTTCACTGTGTTGGTAATGTAGATGGCCCAGGTCAGCTCTTTCGAAATCGAGACATCCATGTCTCCTCAACAGATTGTATGGACTGGCCATGGAGATGGTAGGAGCCAGCTTCTTTGCTCTTTTCCCTGGTAACATGCAGGGCGTGGCACTTTTCTGGATGGAATTTCATCCTCCACTTTTCCTCCCAGTCGACCAAATCTTGTTGGAGAATTCTGTGGTCCTGTGACTTCATGGTTTTGTGGCAGAGGGTGCCGTCAGCAAACAGCCTGGATCAGTGGATGTTGAGGTCAGTCATTCAGGCAAGTCGTTAATGTAAAGCAGGAAGAGTGAACACTGATCCCTGATGGACCCCTGACTCTACAGGGACTCTCTGACGTGGCACCATCAACAACCACCGCTTGCTGTCTCAGAGGAAGTTCTGGATCCAGGCATTGATCCAGGAGGTGATGCCATGTTTCTTCTTCTTGCTTTAAACATCCTCCATCAGTGTAGTGATGATTCTGATGTTATACAAATGGGAGTTTCTGGCAAGGAATTTCGTTTGTAGAAGTGGTTGCTGCCCAGCAGGCATAGGAATTAGAGAAGACAAAAAAGACTGAAAATTGGGGTCTGGAAGCAGGCATAGGAGCAAGGAATAAAAAACAACTGAAAACCGTGTGTGGGTACTGGGATACAGCCCCCAGAAAATGAAGCTTCTTCTGTTATCTAAGCCTTAAAAACAGTATAAGACTGATATATTTAGTTCATTTTGCATTCATTTATAACCAATAGCTTAAGTTTTACTCATTGGGCTTCTTTTTTTATCTCATAAATTAAATGTTCTCTTGAACCATCAAAAAAGCTGAAACTTGCAAAAAAAGACTGAAGAGGACCATCAAAAAAGCTGAATTTAGCCTGAAATCAGCCAAAAGACTGACAATTCCTATGCCTGGATCAGCTCAGGAACAGGAGGGGTGTGGTGTTCTCAAACCGTCTGGGCTGTAGTACTAGTAGTGCGCATGTGCGAAGAGTTAGGGATAGGTTTAGGGTTAGGATTAAGGATAGGTTTAGGGTTAGGATTAAGGATAGGTTTAGGGTTAGGATAGGTTTAGGATTAGGGTTAGGGTCAACTTAGTGTTGAATACACACAAAACAATTTGATGGTAGTCATGATCGATTCCGCACATATACAGACATGATGTTCTTCTTGAGAACAGATCCCATTTGAGAATGCTACAGGGGTATGGGTTGGGTGGGTAGGGGTGTTAGGTGGAAAGGGCAGGAGGGGGAGGGGGTGGGAAGATGGGAGCAGAATGGGGGGGGGGGGGGGGGGGGGGGGGGTGTTTTGACCATTTGTTTAGATGGAATTCGTTTAGATACACCGCCAGTGTGTCTGTTCTGACTAATCTGAGCCTGAGGGCAAAGCCTATTCTTTCACTCTTAATTCTATGAATTTGCCCTGCCTGGATAAGAGGTAAAGGAAAGGATAAGTAATATAAACTGAAGGAGGGTGTTTAAAGAAAGAAGGAGAAGAAGAACTTACCAAACGAATAAAACCAAACCCACGATGAGCGCTGAGATAATGCTCAGACACTTCGCCGTATGGCTGGAACATTTTTTTGAAGTCATCTTCCGTGACGTCCGGCGTAAGGTTTCCAACGAACAGCCTGCATCTGCCTGTGAATTTCTTTTCTTCTGTGCCCTTAGCCTCGTTCTTCTCCCCATTATTTGCATGATTTTTATTATCGGCAGACTCCGCTGGATCTTTGGAGTTGGAGGACCGATGGTCATGGCCTCCTGATTTTCTTGAACCCGAGTCGGAGCGGCCACCGCCATGCGATTGTGATCGGTCTCTGTCGTTTCTCGATGC
>JAGGCT020002361.1:0-25000 GCA_017654935.2 Phymorhynchus buccinoides | reverse complement strand
CCCTCCACCATTTATATAATAAAGAGAATGACATTAATCGCCTGACAGTTGCAGCCAAAGAAAAAATATATAACTTGAAACATTTATTGACTGTTTTTACTGATGGTTCCCTAATGAATAACGGGCAGGTAGGATGTGCATTCGCCATCCCCAGTATTAAAATTACAAAATGCTTTCAACTTATAAAAATATTTCTATATTTTCTGCAGAACTATGGGCCATATTGGAGGCACTGGCCTTTATAAATAACTTACCCAACCCACCTTTTCACATTGTAATTTTGTCAGACTCCCTTTCTTCGATCAAATCCCTACAAGGTAACAATAATAATCGGTCTGAAATAAAAAATGAGATCAAACACCTCGTACACCAACTTCACTTAACTCATTCTTTACTGGCCGATTGCTTCCCTTTACAACCGTTCAATACTGTCGTACGCTATAGCGTACACAGCGTTTAAACCATTCACAATTCACAACCCCGCGAAGCCTGGCAACCCAAACTGGTATAGAAGTGTTCCTCTACGGTCCCTTAATAGTTTTCAACCAATGAAATCACTTTCCGTCTATTTTTAGTACCGCAATGAATGAAAACGAATCACTACCCCTCTCTTCGTCGTCTTTGTCATGCTTTTTAAAAAATGTAATAATTAAAATGTTACTTTGGAATTATAACATATGCTAGCTTTTATTATTATAAACAATACCGCAAATTTTCAAAACTGTGCGGTTAAGCATTATTTTTTAAATATTTTGTATGTAATGATGCAAACCCACCTAGTATGGAACGCTTGTGTACATCAGGTACGCTATAGCATACGATAGTAAAGAGAGAGTTAAGTTATGTTATTTTAAGACAAACGGCTCAATACTGATCATCAGTATTCCATAATAAATTGTACATGTACTATTAGTAAGTTAGTCTGTTATAGTCCCGTCAACAGCTATGGTCATCTCTATTCTCAGGACTGTCACCGCGTAAAGTTTGACCATGTATAACAAAACACATATCAATGATTCTTAACAACGTCAAAAAAACTGAAAACAACAAAGTACAATTCACAACATGGCATCTTCATCATTGTACCATTACATGTACTGTGATTCTCTCAAAAATAATTATGAATGGGTAATACTTTAAATAAAAAGATATAATTTATCTCTCATTTTAATGAATGTGACAAAATTTAAGTATAATTTTAAACAAAAAGCAGTTATCACATTGACAATATTGTAAAAGCACTTTTTTTTAAATTTAAATATTTTCAGTGTGTGTGCTAAAGGCATAAAGATGTCAAAATAAAATAAAATCGATTTGAGAACTTGTTTCAAAGTTCTTAATGCATACACAATCTGATAAAAGGCTCATGCTAAGATACAAAGTCGAAAGAAAATGTTTAACCAGTAAATGCAAAACTTGCTCATAAAACTTAAGTTGTCTGGTCATCAAAACGCGTACAGCTGTTGACTTGTTCTCCACTGTGAAAATCATATATAAATGTTTGATAATTAAAAGGCACACAGATAGATTTGGTGTGGATCCCATCCCACTGTGGTAGGGGAAGACGGGGTAAAAAGCGCATGGGCGGGTAAGAAGCCCACCCCAATTATGTCATGAAATGAAGCAAATTTCAGTCTCATTTTGCCCATGAGACGAGCGTTAATGTCTAGCATTCGTGTTATGGGCAAATTTGACTGAAATTTTCTTTATTTCATGAGATAATTGGGGTGGGCTTCTTACCCGCCCATGCGCTTTTTACCCCGTCTTCCCCTATAACGGGCAACGACATGGCTGACCGGGAGGCCAAGATGGCCACCACCGGCCGGTCAGGTACCATTGTCAATATTAGTCTTTCAATTTTGGAATGCAAAACCTTGCTTAGATGATCAGCTTCCCAGGGGTGGGCCGGGGAACTCGAGAAGCATGCCAGGGCCCACGCCTGGGACCATCAGATAGTGCAGGGGGGACGGGACCATCAGATAGTGCAGGGGGGACGGGACCATCAGATAGTGCAGGGGGGACTTTTCCTTTCTGTGCCACCCCACATTCTATCAAAAATATTCCGTTTACGAACCAGATCACACTATTGTAGATTTAAAAACCTGATTTGCGAATGTGACAACACTTAAATTTAGATCACCTATTTGAGCCTTGCACTTATATTAGGAATGAACTTACAGAATTTTTTCTAAATTTAAAAACAATGAAGATACTGTATAACCAACACACCATATTAAGAAATGGCTCACAGGGATGGTCCCCCCTGATAATGTTTGCAACAGCCTTCAGGCAGACTTCTTTTGGCCGCCATTTCTAATCTAATATTTTTTTAATTATTTTTAAGAATTTACTATTTAATTGGTGAGGGTGGGGTCCCCACCGGACAGCGGACCGGACTGAGCGGACTGAGCACGCCACTACTCTCCCGCCCCCCCCCCCCCCCCCCCCCCCCCGCATGGACTCATACGACGCCTTACCACTGCCCGGTACGGGGGGGGGGGGGGGGGGGATTACACGCGCAGTCCCTCCCCCCCCCCCCCCCCCCCCCCCCCCCCCCCCCCCCGGGGAAAGCAAGAATCGGCGGCCATCCCTCACTATCATTACTATTACTGACATTACCTATATTACTTACATTATCTAAATACTAAGCTTGTACCCAATGCTCACTTGGCTCCCATGCCAAATAAATTAGTACATACATTTTAATATACTTATTATATAAAATCGCTTGGCCGGGACAGGGAGGTTGTTCGTGCGGTTACCTTGGACCTGGTCCCCCTATGCTCTGCACACAAATACACACTTTAGGTCATCCACACATATGACTTTTTACGAGTGAACATTTAATATTAAATATTTTATCCGTTACAATTGGCATACCCCCAGGAATCTCTGGTTATATGGTATAACATCCCCCATACATTTTAACATAACATCTTATTGCCCCCAAAAAATAAAAAATCTTTTATTATATTTTATCTTTTGGGGCTGTCTCGTCTCAGCCCTAGAGTGAAACTATCTTATTCTTGGAGTGAACTATTTAGCCCTCCATATATTTAATAACCTCGGGTCCCTTTTGTATATATCTTATCCGTGCGGTGGTCCCCCCCTTGAGCAGACGGGCCCACTGACGGTTGTCACGCGATGATGGCTTGCGTATGCCTCCGTCAGTGGGTGTGCCTCCACTTGGCGGTTGTGGACCCCCGGATACAGACCCACTCCACCCGTTCCCATGCCCCCTTATCCCTTTCCCGTGAGCTGGTCTCCCCCGTGGGGTGTGTGGGCCCATGGCTGGTTGTTGACGCGGGGACGGCCCGCGTACCTCTCCACCTGTGGGTCCCCTCCCCCCCCTTCTTTTTTCCCCTTCGCAGGGACCCGAGTCCAAAACTTAGTCCATGATGTAAATAATGCCCCTTAGTAGGGAAGTCCCGGGGGATGGAGCTCCCTCCCCCGGTTGGACAGTATATTTTTAACGCCTTATATACTCTAATTTTTGTATATAGCTATAATAAAATTACAACTTTGTACATAACAATAAATGTTTGTACATATATACTTTTAAAATAAACTAAGGGCTAAAATTTGGCTTTTTAATAATAAAATAAAAATTATCTTTTAACATGTAGCCCTGAGATTTTAATCGATAGGTTTCGGTTGGGTTTCGGTTTTCTGCCAGAGTAATAAAATCATTTTAACATAGACAATTTTATAAGCTTGAATACTATTTTACATTTCCAAATCGCATAAGTAGTAAGATTTTATAATCTCGGATTCTTTCAAATATAAATGCTATTTATTTGACATGTCGCTAAGAGTTACCTCCACCCCAAATTTTCTATGTTTTGTCTCCGTGGTTGTGATGTCTGTCAATCTTTTTGTTTTGTACATGTTTTATGTTCTAATTTACAATTAATCACTGTCCCATATGTGACCTGCCGGGTCGAGAGGACGTAAAACACAATTTTTCATTCATTAATTCACCCCTTTGTAGACACGGGGTAGGCAGTTGATCACTCTGTGTGTGTGTGTGTGTGTGCGTGTGCGTGCGTGTGCGTGCGTGCGTGTGTGCGTGCGTGCGTGTGCGCGTGCGCGCGCGCGCGCGTGTGTGTGTGTGCGTGCGATCGTGCGTGCGTGCGTGTGTGTGAGTGAGTGAGTGTGTGTGTGTGTGTGTGTGTGTGTGTGTGTGTGCGTGCGTGTGCGTGCGTGTTTGTGTGTGTGTGTGTGTGTATCCAAATCTGTCCCTTTCATGTTCTAGAGAAGACCCCCGGCTCGTTGTGCTCTATAGATGCTGACTGTGTGTCTGGCGCTGCATGTAAGAAGGACCCAGGCAACAAAGACATCTTTAAGTGTCGGTGTGACATCAACACTGTTCCAGATGACACAGAAACCAAATGTCGTGAGTTTACTGTTGGTCATTACAATAGTTTACGAAACACCCGGTTACTCAGTGTTTTGACAAAGAGCACAGTGTCGGGCATTTAACATCCCAATTTTTAATTTCTGTCCGTTACTTTGGACCTTCTTAACTACCTTTGGAACTGTTTTATATTGCTAAAAAACAGAAACGCATAACTTGTAGGCCTACCTAAAAATATAGTAGTAATAATAATTTTAAAAAAATTAAAGAAGAAAATAACGCAATGCAAAATTCTTTGTGACACGGGGATAGCGGAATGTATTGAGAGTCCACACGCATCCTCAAATCCTTCAATCGATTGATATGCTTCGGTGTGGAGGCTGTCAAAATCATTAGAATAATGTGACCACCTTGAACAGCAACAAGCGCCTGGAACATCCTGGGCGTTGGACTCGATCAGGCGGCGTGTGTCATGATATGGGATGCATGGTATCCCATTCCTCCTGCTGTGCAATCAACAACTCGCGGTGATTCGCCGGCGCATCTTACCGGCTATGCACGCATCTATCCAATTCACCCTAAAGGCGTTCTATAATGGGGTTCATGTCTGGTGACATGGTTAGCCAGGGAAGCGTGTGTGCGTGTTGATCTGTGAGCACCACCTGGGTGCCGAGTCGTACCGTGTGAGGGCGAGCCTTGTCCTGCTGAATATGGCGTGTGGACGCAATATCATTATGTCATTCACTTATTGCTCAGTAGTTAGGCGCCCTTGCACCAGCACAAAGGGGTCCCTTTCATATGGACGTTGATAAACAGCACTTGACGTGCAGAGAGCAGCATCGTCATTGGTTGTTACAAGGACCAGCAAATGAGCATTTCCATGAGTATAATTATGCTGAATATCCTTACAGTAGTACAATCTACGGTCTTTTGACCCTTTCACCGCCAGCCATATATCAGCCAAAAATCTTCATTACATTACCTGCTTAGAGAACAAAATACATCTGCAGTATTGGGTTGTTTTCTGTGACATCAATAAAATAAGGTCTTTCCTTACTTCCTGAAACTACGACAATAGGGTCTTTGGATAATAGACCCCAGTTTGATGCCTTTTAGTGACATGGGTGTTAAATCACTGTGGTGCTAACATGCGACTTTGGCGGTGAAAGGGTTAAAATGGGGAAGAAAAAACCCACATTAATTGCTATCTTCTCCGTTGTTTTCAGTGACTCAACCAGCCAATAGACGTGTAACGAGGCTAGGTGCAACATGTACCAGACTACATCCTGATGTTTGTTTGTGCTGGCAGCTCCTGATGTTGGCGCAGTGAAAGGAGCCTGTCGTGTTGGGAACAAGAAATGTGATGACCCTAATGCTGTGTGCCAAGGCTCTACGTGCATCTGTGACCAAGGCAGGCTTCACAAGAACAACTACACTTGCAGTAAGTTCTTTTTTCAACTGCCTATCACTTTGCCACATAGTGTTAACAAAGCATAACAGGGTTCCTGAGAACGGTAGAATTGTGTGTGTTTATGGTCTCGTACTCTGAGGATTTGATTTTGATTTTTGTATGTGTGCATGGGCGTACGCGAGTGTGTGTCGTTTCTCTTCATTTACATTCATTTTCAATTATTATTTTTAACGACGTCAATATGTTGGCCTTAAGCTGGCGAGTGCGTGTGTTTTCATTTTTTCTTCCGTTTGCATCTGTTATTATCTCTTATTGTGCATGTGTATATTTATATGTATCTTATATGATCTGTATGTCCTGGTGTTCTATTGTGTATTTAAATAGTAGTATTACGTGCCTGTATTATCATGTTCATGTGTGTTTTGTATATGCGTTGTATTTGTAAGGCGCTTTGAGCTGTTGTCAGGATACTGCGCCATATAAATGTTATTAATTATTATTATTATTATTATTACTCTCAAATCAGCCTTGTAAAGTATCAAAACCATGCGTGCGATTTACCCTTTAAAATCTAAAGCTGTAGGGGGTGACATGATGCATTAACATATCATTTCGTGCGTGAACACAGCCATTATTTTTCAGTAAGCTAAAGATAATGTGCAGAAAGCCCTAAGTTAAAGACCCACTGACCCACCACGATTAAGTCCCTTTTTTTCTGGGTAGCTGTGACCCACATACAGGTGCCCCCAACCTCAAATTGAGGCTGCTCTTAAAAACGATGTTTCGTTTTGAGTTTGGCATTTGTATGGGAGTCAAACCTGGTCAAAGCAAGATTTCTTGCCAGCTATAAGAGGCAAAACACGTGAAACCCATGATTTTGACACGTGATCTGGTGGGTCTTTAAACTGATGAAACGTCAATACTCTCTCATTGGCAGACCCCCTTTTTTCCGCAAATCGCAATACCTACCCGGTACTAATTTTGCCCTAACAAAAAATAACTTAAATCTCTCTCTCTCTCTCTCTCTCTCTCTCTCTCTCTCTCTCTCTCTCTCTCTCTCTCTTTTTATTCTTTGACCTGGATAAGTCGGTGATTAGTTAAGTCGGTGGCCTTTGCAAATACAAGTTTTGAGTCTTGAGCTTAAACTCTCTCTCTCTCTCTCTCTCTCTCTCTCTCTCTCTCTCTCTCTCTCTCTCTCCTCCCTCCCTCCCTCCCTCCCTCCCTCTCTCTCTCTCTCTCTCTCTCTCTCTCTCTCTCTCTCTCTCTCGCTCGCTCACACTCTCTCTTACGCACGTAAAAATCCCACACGGCACTTGAAAATCGGCAAGAGCAGGGGGAAATCCCGCTGCCTGGTATGGCCAAATTGGTAGATAGGTGTTCCAAATGTGCCCACACCCAGCCTTTTCAAGGATCGGAACACTCATTTTGCTCTGGCTCCCTAGAAATCAAGCCGTCAAATCGGCGATTCTTCCTTGGTGGAGATGCCGGAGAGAGTAGCCACTTTGGATGGAGTGGGTGGAGACCAATCCCATTGTGGTTGAAGCGTTTTCTTTTTTTGTAGTGCAGTAAAAAAAAGGGGGGTGAGCTATTTCCTTTGTTGTGAGCGAAACTCCTTTAGATAAACTGTATAGAGCTTTTTTTAAAAATAAATAAAAAGGCTTGTATTGCGAAACTTTCCTGCAAACGATTTGGTCTAAACTCAGCCAGCCATTAGAAAAGAGACGTCACACGCCTTCTCTTTCAGTGAAAGAATTTGACTTCCAGTACCTCCGTCAAGGAGGAATCGACGATTTGACGGTTTGATTTCTAGGAAACCAGAGCAAAGCGAGTGTTGCGATCTCTGTAAAGGGTGTTTTCCTGGTGATCTCGATGTGTTTCTTACAAAAACTCATCCGTCAGGGTGCCCCTTTAAGTGGTGATGCAAAAAGGTGGGGGAAAAAATATTCAGTAGTCTTTTTTTGTTTTTGTTGTCTACAAAAAACCTTTAGTATCTCATGAATTGATACATTTAAAATTACAGCATGATGAATACAAGAAATACCACAATAAACACATCTTTTTAGTCCCCATCCCCCACCCCCACCGCACACACACACACACCCCACCACCACCATCACCCCTTCAAATTTTCGGATTGAAAATTTTCAATGAGAAGCAACATTCTCCGGCCATTTTTTTTTTAGGAAAGCGATAGGGATAGGACGAGCCTATGATTATTATCTTCTATATATTTTCGAAATCTGTATGTGTGTGTGTGTGTGTGTGTGTGTGTCCCTTATACACGGCCACAGTTCTTAACCGATCAACACCAAATTTGGTATCAAGCATCCTTGACACCCTCGGAAGGTCATGCCGTCCTTACTTTTCGGAAACCTCCGCCAAGGGGTCGAAACCCGAAGCGCGAAGCGCAAGAAGTCGAACCGCGTGCGAAGCGCAAGAACTCGAAGCACGAAGCGCTGAGTCGAAGCATCGCGAAGCGCAAGGGGGCGGAGTCAAAAGACGAAGCCCGAAGCGCAAGAAGTCGATCCGCGCGCAAAGCGGAGTGTTTACCTGTAAGGGGGCGGAGTCGGAAGCACTGAGTCGAAGCAGCGAAGCGGAGTGTTTACCTGTAAGGGGGCGGAGTCGGAAGCACTGAGTTGAAGCAGCGAAGGGGAGTGTTTACCTGTAAGGGGGCGGAGTCGGAAGCACTGAGTCGAAGCAGCGAAGGGGAGTGTTTAGCTGTAAGGGGGCGGAGTCGACGCGCGAAGCTCTAGTTTTCCATAAAACTAAAAGAAGCAGACTTTGAGATCGAGGTTCGTAAACAAGAGGGGGGTGACTAAAGTAAAATATTATCCATTAGTCTTTGACAGACAGGTCTAGGTGTAATTTGATATAGTATTTGACGAATACAATTTTGCTATTTCGGTTTTCATTTCATTTTCTTTTTTTTTCTTTGAGAATATACAGTGTTCTGCATAAAGTATTATTAGAACACCCCCTTTTTTTTTTTTTACCTTTCCCCCGAAATGTCCCAATTTCTCTCCATACACATCATTGCATACACACTGATTTTCACTTTCACCAACACAATCTGGATGCTAATGATTAATCCAGTATTGGCATTATTTGAAACACGATGTGCCTAAAAGGCTTTTTCCTTTACTCTGTCCATGATGCAAACATTTGTCTCTTCTTCTGTCTGTCTCTGTTTGTTTATGTCTCTTTCTATGTCTGTCCTTGTCTATCTGTCTGTCTGTCTGCCTCTCTCTCTCTCTCTCTCTCTCTCTCTCTCTCTCTCTCTCTCTCTCTCTCTCTCTCTCTCAGTCATTTTTAGTCTGTGACAACTGAAACCATTTTGTGTTTAAAAAAAAATCAGCTTGTAAGAAGTGGAGGTCTACTTTCTCTTGTTCTAATCCATTTAGACATTTTTCTTTCTCAGTTTTACCCTCAAAATAGTATAGTTCATTAATAGAAAATAAAATATAAATTCCTGTTGGAATGTAACTGCTGTTTTATTATTCATTGCATGTGTTATTCACACCTACCTACCTCCTCTGTTTTATGTAACAAAATGTCGCGGGAAAGTTTGGAATCCAGAACTTATATTCACAGGAACATTTGGACGGCAAGACACACTGACGCACCACGATTAAGTCCCTTGGTGTTTTTTAGGTAGATGTGACCCACATACAAATGTTCCCAACTTCTAATTGAGGCTGCTCTTTAAAATGATGTTTTGTTTTGAAATTTAACTGTCTCTGTCTCTGTTTCTTCTTCATAGTCCTCTCTGCTTTCTTTACTCAAACACAACAAATAAAACACATGATCAGTTATTAGGATGTTTGAGTGAGATATTGCTTTTATTCTATCTCGAGAGCCTTGCTGTTTATCACACGAGGTCGGATATATACCAATATGTATCAACAGAAAAGCAAGAAAAAGAAACAGGCTCAGATCTGCAGAGAAATTAAAACGCATTCATTTTCACAACAATGGTCGCAGCAACACACTGTAACACGCATTCTTGCGCAAAGAATATAGTTCAACAAAATATAAATTTTTAACACAAATGTACTTCATAAGATGTGGTGACAAAATGTAATGTTTACAGATAAACACAAACAGAAGCAATGAACTGAAACACTAACGACAATTGCTGTTATTTTAGCTTGTTAACACCAACAATAAAATGTACACACTTAACGACAGCGAGTCAATTTTAACACACCGTAAAAAAGAGGGGAATCAGCTTGACAATCACAGGCCCCGAAAACACACTTTCTTTTTTTAACGGAGATGCGATAGCTCTTCGCACAGGTTCAGTCGACTCATTTTATTTCCGGATTGAAGATGAATTCGAGCTGTTCTTGCGACAGTACTACGTCTACATTATCAACATGGACTCTCCCTGTGAAAAAAATTCATAGCTCGAATCGTCTGCTAATATCGACGCGGTTATGGAGTTGAGTAGCCTAGGCCTAGATCCACGGCTAGACGTTCGAAGTGGCACACACAGAATGGTTTGTGTAGATCTGTGACAGCTGGCACTGTTGATTCAGTCGAACCATGCATCTTCTTCAGAGTGGCTTCATTGCGTACCAGCATTAAATTTTGTCGTCAGCACTGAATGAATCCTAGGGGTAGCACTGTACAGCTTGTCAAATTCTGGGTCCAGCTTTGGTAGGGACAGCTCGGGTTGACAAGACGGTAATGTAATAATGCTATGTGAAGATAAATAACTGTATCTTACACCCTTTCTCACGCGCGTTTACACTAAGCCTATGGGTTAATATACGCAAATGATATGTCAAGTTATGATTTTATATCCCACGCTTGGCAGCGTTCTTTGGCTCTCTTGGAGATCGGTATATAATCGTTTACTTGGCCCTCCACCTGCAGGACCTCTTTCTCTCTCTCTCTCTCTCTCTCTCTCTCTCTCTCTCTCTCTCTCTCTCTCTCTCTCTCTCTCTCTTATTTTATTTTAATAAGGACATACACACATATTTATATGTACACACTGATGGCACACATATACTATGCCAAATGATATCAACACACCCTCTGTTTCTATTAGTATTGATCTATAACAGTGCATTTATACCTGAGAGTCAAACCTGGTCAAAACAAGATTTCTTACCAGCTATAAGAGGGAAAACCCGTGATTTTGACACGTGGTCTAGTGGGTCCTTAAACTGATGAAAGCGCATACAAGCGTTTCACAGCCTACATTTCACTCAAGCACACCTGTCGCGATGTACTCAAGGTACATCATGGGGTACAGGGTGGGTGGGGGAGAGGGTTCCAGAAACTCCTTTCATGGTCTACCTTGTCTTCTAACACTCAAACACGCTATTCATGGTGCGCTATTTTAGCATTTTATTGAATATGAAGTGTCTCTCTATTTGTGTGTGTGTGTGTGCGTGTGCGTGCGTGTGCGTGTGCGTGCGCGCGCGTGTGTGTGTGTGTGTGTGTGTGTGTGTGTGTGTGTGTGTGTGTGTGTGTGTGTGTGTGTGACATGTGTGTGTGTGTTTAGACGTTGGCGCAGCGTGTGCACATAACCAGGAGTGTGGCCCTGGTAACATCTGCGCAAAACCCGGTGAACTCCTCGCTAAATGTGGCAAGTCATTCATTCTTTCTACTTTGCTTTGTGCCTTATTCCCTTGAACTGAACTCGTGCTTTGCTGTCTGAGCTGTAGAATGCTATGGATTTGTGCATGTGTGGGTGCGCGCGGGCGTGTGTGTGTGTGTGTGGCTGAGTGGTGTGGTTGCATGTGTGCTTGCTTGCATGCATGCGTGTGTGTGTGTGTGTTTGTGCGTTAGCACTTGTGTGCTGTATGAAGACAGGAGTTTTAATAGGTAATTTGATATTTAATTACTTCCCTATTTATGTTCATGTAGGCCTACTATTGTGTTGATGCTCGTTTGTCTGACGGCATGCCTATGTAGGTTGTTAGTGGTGGTGGAGGTGGTGGTGTGTGTGTCGGGGGGTGGAGGTGCGTGCGCGTGCGTATTTCTGTGGAAATATTTGGTTTTGATGTTTTAATTGTTTCTTTAATTTATATTAATGTAGGCCTACTAATGAAGCATTCGCTCCATTCCGTTGTTCTATGCATTATGAAGGGTATTACAAACGTTCTTTGAGGTAAGCCAATAACATTATTCTCAGACCTTGTTTTCTATCATGTAAAGACAACATGTTAATTAATCTGAACAAGAGAAGAAAAGTAATGGCGTTATGTTTATCTTTGATGCTGGAAATAAAACTTTTGTATGCTTGAATAATGTTGTATGTTTGAAATGTTGTATGCATTGAAATCGAATTAATAACAAGAACCCAAAACAGTCTGTCTCACGTATGTCCAATTGTTTGGAGTACGTTGGCAGGATCCAAGTATGGATGTAGACACCAGCGGGTAGAGAACTGTAACATAACAGACCTAACAACAAACTTAAAACAAAAATGTGTGTGTGTGTTTGGTTGGGGGTGGGGGTGGGGTGATAATCGGCAGACTACAACATTCCACTTTTCATGCAGATGAAATACAGCTGAACTAGCTGACCCCCAGCACCATCTGTGTGTGTGTGTGTGTGTGTGTGTTTGGTTTGGGTTGGGGGTGGGGTGATAATCGGCAGACTACAACATTCCACTTTTCATGCAGATGAAATACAGCTGAACTAGCTGACCCCCAGCAACATCTGTGTGTGTATGTGTGTGTGTGTGTGTGTGTGTGTGTGTGTGTGTGTGTGTGTGTGTGTGTGTGTGTGTGTGTGTGTGTGTGTTTGGTTGGGGTTGGGGGTGGGGTGATAATCGGCAGGCTACAACATTCCACTTTTCATGCAGATGAAAACAGCTAAACTAGCCGACCCCCAGCACCATCTAGCATGGTAACGGTGGGGCCCCTCCTCCTAAAGTTCAGTGTGTTGGTTGCTGGCTGTGCCTGAAACCAGAAAACTATGGGGCTCACAAGTTATAAAATTCCAGTTAACTACTTAACTGGCTTTAATATACCAGTTTAGTAGTTAAGTGGACTTTCTTATTCCAGTTAACTAGTTAACAAGTTCCGCTTCCGGTCAAATAAAGTCAGTTAACTGCTTAAGTGGCATTCTATCATGAAGACCAACTAGTTAACTGGTTTTTGTAACACGAAATCCCATTGGAGACTGCAGATCAGCAATCTTTTCCCAGAAATTGTTCCAAATACATTTTAGTAACTGACATAAGCCCCACATAGCATCAAAAAGTATATGTTTATCATTGCCCGTTTCTTATGAGTTAGTGAATAGATTATATCCGTCAGGTTGAATTTCGACGACGAAAATGGAGTTTTACGTCCTCTTGGTCTGAATCAGACACATATGGGACATTTGTAAATACAAATATGGTGGGAACAATACTGGAGGCAATGCCCGAGGCAGTACGAAACCAGTAAAGTCCCGATTTTGTATTAATACAGATAGCTGTAGCGGTGACCACGCCTTGGTTAAACCTCATCGGCTATGGCACCGCCGCAAGTTAGTATAATGACATAAAATAATTTATTTTTTTTAATTTTTTACTAGTTTGTGGTTAAAATATTGTCTTTGAAAAACGTACATTCGGCTGCAAAACAGCACATATGTGATGAACCATAAACCAACCGTCATTCAAAGCTCTGAGCAGATCCTGGAGGTACTGCACGTCCGATCCGTGATAAAATTGCTAATAAAAAATGATATTGAAGGTATGTAACTCTTTCACAGTGTAAATGGGAAAAAATTGATGATCTGCAGCACATCCAATGGGATTTCGTGTTACAAAACAGTTAAGGAGTTGGTTTTCTTGACAAAATGCCACTTAACAGTTAACTGACTTTTCTTTTGCCGGAAGCGGAAGTTGATTATATCAGTTAACTACTTAACTGGCATAAGAAAAGATAGTTAACTACTTAACTGGTTTATTAAAGCCAGTTAAGTTGTTAACTGGTATTTTATCATTTTTGAGCCCCATAGAAAACAGCCGTTCTAAACTGGCTGGCTGACGACATTTGTGACGGTATCTTCGGGCATGCTGTTCTACACAGGTGTTGTTTGTGGTGGAAATGAGTTCCTGCAGACGGTGGTGTTGGATCGTTCGACCACGAAGCACTTGCTGTTGTTCATATCTAGGTTGTGTGTGTGTGGCCGTGCGTGCGTGTGCGCGTGCGTGCGTGTGCGCGTGCGCGTGCGCGCGTGTGCGCGTGCGTGCGTGCGTGCGTGCGTGCGTGCGTATTTAGTAAATGTAAGCTTCACTTTATGAAAGCAAAACTTCAACTTACAACGCAAAATGAATACCATTATATCTCGTTTTCTCATGGCCACTGTGATTTATGAAGAAATCAAACGCTATTGTATGGGAACGAGGTCCCCTCACAGATGTTTGAGTTTTTAATGACAACATGACGCTCTAGCCTAAAAGTTTAGCATACAATAATTATGTGTGACGTTTTGTTTCAGTGCTGGGCTATAACGAAGCCTGTGATGCCAAATCAAACAAACAGGGTTTAACCTGTGTCCAGGACACAACCTGTGACGATACGTCCCACACGTGCAGTAAGTCACGGGGGTACGGGTGAACATCCCGATTGGCCCTTTCCCATGTTGCCGTTTGTGTAGCGCAGGAGAAGTGGAAATGCCTCTTCACCTTTTTTTCTTTATTTTGCGAAGACCTCTCTCCCACGTACCCTCTCTGTTTGGCTGTTAGCCAGTCTGTTGATCTCTCTCTGTCTGTCCCTCTCTGTTCTCTCTCTCTCTCTCTCTCTCTCTCTCTCTCTCTCTCTCTCTCTCTCTCTCTCTCTCTCTCTCTCTCTCTCTCTCTCTCGTTGTTGTTTTTTCAGATTGTTGTCATGTTAGGGGAAGACGGGGTAAAAAGCGCATGGGCAGGTAAGAAGCCCACCCCAATTATCTCATGAAATGAAGCAAATTTCAGTCTCATTTTGCCCATGAGAGGAGCCTTAATGTCTAGCATTCGTCTCATGGGCAAATTTGACTGAATTTTTTATTTATTTCATGAGATAATTGAGGTGGGCTTCTTACCCGCCCATGCGCTTTTTACCCCGTCTTCCCCTACATGTGTTATGCTTCTATCGTTCTCGCTCCACAAACAGGGACAAAATGTAACGATGCATTAGTTTGTTTGAAACAGATACACTTACATACTTCTTCCATGCACCCAAGGACAAGAGGTTATTAATGTTTAAAAACGGGCGAAAGTACCGGAATACAGAAGACCAACTGGCTCTCTTGGTCCAGAATGGCTCCAACCCACCTGCGTGCGCATCTCGACCCTTCCAACGGAAGTGTCGCCATCTTAGTCCTTATTTGTGTGTAAACAAATTGAAAATGTTATCTAAACGTGTAAAGAAAACATCCAGATGTTATAAATTCAGTTTAGATAAGTTTCGAATTGGAACAGCCAAATACGCAGCATCGATCTGGCATTTTTCAAACAAAGTTAGTGACTAAGATGGCGGTCTCCCATAATATGGCGCTCCTTGTGGCCGGATATGACGACACGTGGGTACAAGCCATATTGAAAACTCTTTCCAAGAGAAGAAGAAACCCCTTGCTGTATTCTCTGACCTCTCAAGAGCTTTCGATAAAGTGTGGAAAGAGGGCCTCATGCTGAAACTCCTCCGAGATGGTGTGCGCAACAACATGTACTTGTGGATAAAACATTACCTCTTCAACAGAACTGCAACTGGATGGCTTCCACAGCAACAATGTCAAGCTGCGTGAGGGTGTCCCCAACGGAGGCATGCTTTCTTCAACGTTGTTGCTGCTGTTCATTAATGACATCACAGAAACCATCCAAAAGCATGTCTCCAACAGTCTCCACGCTGATGACCTCTCAGCTTGAACATCCTCCGAACACACCAGTACAGCTATCTACAGGCTTCGGGAAGTCATCAACAACATCGCTTCATGGACAGACGATTGGGGTCTTGAACTAAATACCTCAAAGACCAATGCAGTGCTCTTCTCTCTCTCAAAGGTCAATGAGCAAGTCAACCTGAGGCTGCGTGGGCAGGCACTACCACATACAGATACATTGACATTTCTCGACGTCAAGCTGGACACCCGCCTCACCTGGAAACCCCAGATTGAGGAATTGGAGAGAAGAGGCATCCGCAAGCTAGAGAAGCTGGCCGGGACGACTTGGGGAGCAGATTCCAAACTCCTCACCAGGGTGTACGTGGGAGCGGTCAGACCCACCATGGAGTATGCCTCAACCTCATGGGGAACAACCTGCAAACCACCAAAAGCAGACTGGACAAGGACAAAACATGGGACTTCGCCTCATTCTTGGTGCCATGAGGTCAACACCAATCCACGTGATGGAAAAGTCTGCCAATCGCGAGCCCCTGGGAAATAGTCGCGACCGGAAGGTCCTGATGCAGGGTGAAAAACTACGAAGATTGCATTCACATCGCCTCCATGACAGACTACAGCAGCTCACCAAGAACCACCTCAAACTCCAGACCCTCAGCCACCAATACAAGGCACTCAGATCACAATACAGCGGCATCCTCCCAGAAGAACTGTCCTGTACATATCTCGCCCTGCCTGACTGGAGGCTTTGCCAAGAGGTGAAGGCCACTATCAGCCTCAGTGTTCCTGGCATCACTGTCAAAAACCAACAAACAGCCGCACTCAAATCCCTGACTCTAGCCATGATAGACGACAACTATCCTGCCAACTCCTGGACCCATGTTTACACAGATGGTTCAGTGGCGGGTGCCACACGCAATGGCGGAAGTGGAGTCCTTGTCCAATATTCAGACAGATTGCAACAGTATAGCACTAGCAGGAGGAAAGCTCAGGAGGGAAGTTCTGGCCATCGAAACAGCAGCAGACTTCCTGTCCACCTGTGAAAAGCCCCTCAGCAGCGTCTCCATCTTCACAGACTCAATGTCAACTCTCCATGCCCTTGACTCTGCTGATCCAGATCCTCTAGTCAAGCCAAGACGCATCCGTGGCAGATTCAAAGTGGACTGGCTTCGCCGAAACAATGGCTACCAGGCACACATGGAACCAATCCGGACATTGGAAAGAAGAGAACAAACTACTATCTTTCACCTGCGCACAGGGCACTGTGGCCTCCTTGCACACCTACGAAGGATTGGGGTCGCAGACTCATCCCTATGCCAATGCGGACAAGCTGACCAGACCCCTTCCCATGTTCTCCACGACTGCCCTCTGTATGATGGGATGCGGCAACAAACCTGTCCTGGAGGGATGGACCTCAGAACAAAACTCTGGGGGACCCCCAGACGACCTTCACCGGACATCTAGGTTTACGGCAGCACTCGGTCTGAGGTTTTGATGCGCAGCCTGTTGTACGCAGAAGAAGAAGAAGAAGACTAAACTGCCAAGACGATTGGTTGTGTGCGCTAATGTACAAGTTACTAACCGTGTTAAGCGTTTAAGTTGCATTCATGAATTCCCTACCTGTTTACCTGTCTGGCTGTCTTCTCTCGGTGCGGTGATGATGTTCTTGTTTCTCTCATCTCCTTTCTTGTGTGTCCAGCTTTTTCTCTCTCTCATATTCCTGGCAGTTTACCGCGTGTTTGTTTCTAAAACGAAGCCACTTGTCTATGTTCGTATATCTTCAATCAGAAAGCACTGTGTCATTTATTATAGTTTGTTTTGTCTAGAGCTCTGTGTGTAATGAATAATGAACATTCTGTCTGCCTGTCTTTCTGCACGCGTGTGTGTGTGTGTGTGTGTGTGTGTGTGTGTGTGTGTGTGTGTTCTATGCACGTTCACAAAAGGAATTAATCTGAAAGGGAACTGCATGTTGCTCATGGATTCGTGCGTCACGGGAGCAGTGTGTGAAGGTGGACGGATATGCAGTAAGACATTATTGCCCTTTGTATCTCCTTCGTCTTTTGTCTTTTCTTTGCTCAGTTGAGGTCTCTGTACATGTGAACATTTTTCACTCTTTCACCATGACAACACACTGATAGGCCAGAACTAATATGACTTGCAATATCATTGTGTTGCCCTGGAGAAAGACTGAAAAACGTTCAGCATCACAGAAACGTTTGCTCATACATTGCCTGATCAGTATTCAAAGACCTGTTTCTTTTGTCCTCTTCTTTTGGGCTCACTCGTGTTAACGAAGTGTGTGTATGTTCTCATCAGTGTTCAGTTGTGTGTCCGTATGTGTGTGTATATACTAAGTTTGAACAATATATGCCTTCCAGTTCCCGAGAAAAAGCCAGTGTTAAAGTTTGTACCACAGACACAACACACACATACATACTTGTGTTAACGAAGTGAGTCTGTGTTCTCGTCAATGTCCGGTTGTGTGTATGTATGTGTGTGTTGCGTCTGTGGTACAAACGTTTTGTCGGGAACTAGAAGGTGTACGTTGTTCAAACTTTGCACATACGCATATGTTTAAGCAAGCTGTCAAGAAAGATGATCTGCATAATAAAATTAACCAATGACCTTGACCTTCAACATGCAATGTTTTATTTTGGCCATTATCTTTTACAGTTACGGGCCCAAATTTGAAATGGTGTATTAGCTTAAGGTGAGTAGGTATACATGGTCACTTGTACCCTATTAACTTTGACCTTGTTCAGGCGCACATAAACCTTTGCTCATGCATTGCCCCATCAGTAGTCAAAGACCTCCTTCAGTTTTTTTGTTTCTTCAGCTGTAGGGATGATCTATGTTATTTTTCAGAGGGAAAAGTCGACACAAAGTGCACCTCCAATGACCAGTGCACAAAAGGTTCTGTGTGTGACGGAGGATCCTCAAAAACATGCAGTGAGTATCCCCTCCCCCCCTACCTCCCACTGTTTTTGGTAAGTATATTGTATACATACTGCATTGACTATGTTATATTGTATTCACTTTCAAAATAGATATGTGAATGCAGTGTGCATGTGCTTACAAGAATCCTACCGGTTTATATACCGATCTGCAAACATGAGAAAGTAGGCCCGGCCGAGCAGTACATGAAGTCATGTACTGGCATCTCATTATTACTAATACTAACATAAACTACTTGTATAGATATATAAATATACCTACTGTAGCAATCGCTTAAGTCAAAATTGAAAAGACTGAAATTCTATTTTGAGATATTTTGAGTTAAAAAGACCTTTCAACATAGAGATTATTATAGTGAGACCCAAAAATTATTGTGAGTTATCCAATGTTTTTGAGCTATCAGTTCTCCACTGTATTACCATTTACATATCATTATGGCTCTTAACTTAGTGTAAAAAGCATGTGAGGTTTTGCGCAAGAATACACAATGAATATTAAGTCCATGCATGAACACATAATTAATATTGTCTGAAATTGATTACCACCAGCACGGTATTTATAGTTGTCATCTTTTTTCTTTAAGGGCTTCGCACACTAGCGTCAAGATCTCGAGATCGCGGCAATTTTTTGCTGCAAGGCGCAGTTTGTGGGAGATTCGCGGCGCAGCAGGATTTTTGATGCGTAGCTGCGCGATTTTGTGTTGCTCGAGAATAGATGCGGCTCTAATTTTGATGCTCAAGATCGCAGAGATCGTGAAACTAGCCAATCACAACGGACGGAAGGACCATAACTCAGATTGAAGAAAAAAAATACTGTTGTTTCTAAGAGGAGGTTTGACGCTAGAGTAATCTTTCCTTGCTTTCCAAATAAGGAAGTTCGAGCGACAAGAGGCGAAGCGACAAGAGTCGTGTGTAAGAACACCACTGCCTCGCTACAATGTGTCTGTGATGCAGGCGTCAACGCGTCAAGGCGTTGCTCTGAGAAACAATTGACGCCTGTTGCTAGTGTGCGAAGCCCTTTAGTTAGTCCTTATTTTCTGCAGCTTTGATGCATGAAAGCTAGATATGTATAGATCTAGAAACGTTCATCTATATTTCGATTGCAATTAAAATCAACACATCTTGCCTGGCTTACATCTACGGAATATCAACAACTTATAATTCGACTTGTGTGTTTGCTCGCTTCATTAAGTAAATATGGATTTATCAAAACATGTCTAAGGTTGTCCGTGTGGAATTATGACTCGACATACAGTAAATATCAATGTAACAGGTAATGTTTGCACAATCATGCATCCCAGTCAAAGAAAGAACTCTGACATAGTCCTAACCCTATCCGTAATCTGAGAAAGACATAACTTTGTTTTTGTGAACATTTGCAGTGATAAATTTGTGAAGGGCAAAATAAACTACACCTTGGCTAATAACCAAAATAGCAACTTACAATCAGTCATACTTAACCCTTTCAACACCAGCCATGTATTAGCTCAAATCTTACATCACATGTACCTGGCCGAGTGGGAATAGAAAAAAAAATGGTTTGCAATGTTAAGGATTCCTTTATGGCATGTGTAACATTAGGCCCCTTATCTCCTAACATTAAAGACCCTCCACGTCACGTGTCGAAATCACTGTTTTGACGTGTTTTCCCTCTTATAGCTAGTAAGGAATCTTAAGAAATTTTCCAAGCATAAGAGGGAATGTGACGTGGGGGGTCTTTAAGGAGAACAAAAATCATTGGACAACTTGCAGTGTATATCTAGTTATAGTACACTTCATTTTCTGCCCTCGAAACAAACGGTTGATATTGTCTGAGAATATGTGCAATAAGATTTTTTTTATGAATATAACTATGTCCCAATTGACATGACAACTATCAAAAATACTCACAACTATTGAAAACTGCTACCCCTCTTTGCAATGTTAGACTCGCCTTGTCTAAACTTTGACCTAATGTTTCTTATTGTTGGTGTGTCTCTTGTAAATATTGTTCTGTCTTTCAGGCTTCAGTACAGTTCATATTTCTTTCACTAAATGATTTCCTTTCAGAATGTATTTCATCTAAAATATTTAAATAGCTCTCGGTCTTCTAACTTGCAGAACTATATTTTTGTGTGTTGCTGTCCCATCTTCTGGGTCGTAGTGGCGTTGCTCCCATGCCGCTCATTCCGAATCCCAATTCGCAACTACACCCTGGCTTGTTCAGGTCACAGAATCCGAGACCAGCAGTCCAAGAGGAGCGAATCTATGTTAGGCCGTCAGGAGGCAACCAGCCGAGGTCTAGTCTAGAGACACTGCACTGCTGCTGAGTCACTTCAGTGGAGTTCAGCGGAGCCTGTTCAGGACACCACCTACTAAGCCCCCTACTGACGACACTATTCTGATAGTCGCAGAGCCAGCGTGAGTGAGGTCCTCCTCTGAGGGCGCCATCACGACCGTCTACCGACAGCTCCCCAGAACACACTGATCCCCATGACTTTGACCCGAACGCACCAAGGCATAGACTGGATTGGAAACCGAAACTGAGGTCACCATGAGAGCAGGGCATGCAAAGCCACAGAATTTGAGACATTTTTTAATTTTAAATGATTGATGGAAATGAGGCAGATGTCAACGACGATGATGATGATGCTATGGAGTTCCGTTTCAGTCTGGGACTGCATGACAGGACTCTATTCTACACTTCCTTTCATAATGATATCCCGGCGATAACCAGGCCCGAGAACTACAGACACCTGCAGTGTTGGTCTTGAAATTAGAGCAACACTCTCAGAATTGCATCCGTTAAGCGGATGAAGCTCAACTGTGTGGTTTCAGTCTTCCCAATGAGCCCATAGCCACTTACTCTTTGTAGGAGTCGGTCCAGGACCGAAAAAAACCTCGCTTCTGACGGGATTCGAACCCAAGACCTCCCAGCCAGTAGTCCGCGACACTAACCACTACACCACGGTGGCTGGTAGAGAACTATGTTATTTGCAGATAATGGATTTGCTTAGTTTTTGCAGAGGTTGGTATAATTTAGATCCCAATGGAAGATGCATTTCGCTTCTATATTCCACGTTATCAGTTTCTGCTGTTTTAATATGAACTGGTCAACGTGGATCAGTATATTATGTTATTTGGATTTGGACATGGTAATGACTTTGGGGCTCTCTCGAGACCCTGTTCTTTAGCCCACGAGAGTTTCCGCACTTGTATCATGCCCAAATCCAAATGTGCAGGTTACACAATATCTTTCCTTGAGGTATCTTAGCTTTGGTGAAAATGAGTGCTGATGTGTTGAGTGTCCCCAGACAGCTGCACAGCTGTATCAAGGTCTGTCACGGGTGTCATGACTGCCAACTATGGTGGTAGTGTTTTACATCATTGAGGTATCATTGGTCAAAATTAGTTTCTGGTGAGTTGAGGGTCCTCAGACAGCTGCACATATGTATCAAGGTCTGTCACGGGTCTCGTGACTGCCAAGTATGGCGGTATTGTTTTGTATCCTTAAGGTATCTTTGGTCGAAATCAGTGCTGATGTGTTGAGTGTCCCCAGACAGCTGCACAGCTGTATCAAGGTCTGTCACGGGTCACGTTTTTTACTTTGACAACTCGGTCCAATGGGAAACAAATCTATGTTATGTTGTCACAGGGCAAGCGCCAGATGAGACACTGCACTAATGCTGAATCTTCTTCTTCTCCTTCTTCTTCTGTGTTCCCAGGCCATATGGCCATAATGGGTAAGGTATGTATGTGTCCAGTTTTCACTGGTCTCCCCGCTGCGTACAGCCAATACATTCCAATTTCTGAGGAGATCAAAGGAGAAACATAATTTGAAGATTTGTTTTATTAAAGGCAGGAGAATGGTCAATAAGTCAGAAATATAGTAGATCATAGAAAGCAAAGGGAAAAGGCAGAGTCAAATAGAATGGCAGATTGGAGGAAGCTACAAGCACATGACTTCCAGAAGGTGGGGGAACTATTTTTTTACGAAAGACCCCCCCCCCCCCCCCCCCCCTCCCAGGTATCCCCACGGGGAGAGACTTGTGGAGGGGGCGGGGTCATCCAGCTTCCGTATGGAGACACGAGGCATCCACCCACTGCCCCAATGCTGAATCACTTTGGTGGAATTCAGTGGAGCCTGTTCTGAACTATCATGAGCAGGACAACCTCCTATTAAGCCCCTTACTGAAGTTCTCCTCCGAGGTCGCCACCACGTCCATCCACCGACGGCTCCCATGAAGATACTGACCCCTGTGACTAACTGACTTTGACCAAAACACACCAAGGGTATGGACTGGACTGGAAGTCGAAACTGAAGTCATGGTGACAGCAGGGCATGCAAGGTCAAATAATCATCATCATATAGTAATAAGCCAACTGTCTGTGTGTGTGTGTGTGTCTGAAACACGAAACGGGCCTTATAACTCCGCCGTTTTTCGACCGAATCGCTTCAAATTTGCTGTGAGCCCTCACGGGGCGATGGCAACGGCAACCGAGGCGGTCGTATCATTTGCGCGGTTTCGCAAATGCGCAAAACGCGCATCCGCCGGCCTCTCGGCGCCCGTATCTCCGGCGTTTCTGGGCCGATCATATAGTAATAAGCCAACTGTCCGTCTGTGTGTGTGTGTGTGTGTGTCTGAAACACGAAACGGGCCTTATAACTCCGCCGTTTTTCGACCGAATCGCTTCAAATTTGCTGTGAGCCCTCACGGGGCGATAGCAACGGCAACCGAGGCGGTCGTATCATTTGCGCGGTTTCGCAAATGCGTGAAACGCGCATCCGCCGGCCTCTCGGCGCCCGTATCTCCGGCGTTTCTGGGCCGATTGCCTTCGAATTTGGCAGGAAGATGACCGAGGACGGGGACTATCCGTGTGCCAAACCGGAAGCGAATCAATTACTTAGGCGCATAACAGCAGCATGATGCAAAACGGGCCATATAACTCCGCCGGTTTTCAACCGAATCGCGTCAAATTTGCTGTCAGGCTTGCTATCACCGGGGCAAAGCCTGGCAGCAAAGAGGAGGCGTTACCGTTACTAGGGAGAGCGCATCACTCTCAGAGCAGCGCCAACGCGAAACGGGGCCTTATAACTCCACCGTTTCTTTACCAAATCGCTTCAAATTTGCTGTACTCAGCGTTACCAATACTTGGCATTACCGTTACTAGGCGTTACCGTTACTAGGCGTTACCGTTACTAGGCGTTACTGGTACTCGGCGTTGCGCTACTTTGATATTAATTGACGGGGATGATAATAATTAGTATGAAGATAATGCCATGGGGTTCCATTTTTGTCTAAAACTACATGACTGAGCTGAATTTTACGCTGCTTTTAATAATACCATGGCATCACTCATGGCGTAAAATTGCCGTTGATAGTCTAAATTTTGCTCAGTCTGACACAATGCACATGATTGTGGTCTGAAATAGGCTGATTGTGTCAGTAAGTGTTTCATTGTCTCAAAGCGTTTTTCATCTCGATAAGTGTTTCATGGCCTCTCATCTCTCTTTTTATTTTTTAATATTTTCTAAAACGGTATACTTGCGGGATATGGTTGTAAGTGGATTTTTTTTTTATCTCAATGATCCCAAACAGAACATGTTTGTGGGACCTGACCAGGCAATTGTCTTTAACTATAAATTGTATCCTTCATTCTGTCTTCTAATCCAGAAAGACAATGGGGATCTAATTGTGAAGGAGGGTCAAAGAAGGACTGCATTTCAATAGCGCTCTGCGATGAGGACTCTGTGTGCAGTAAGTTGTCATTGAAGATCACCATTCTTTACTGATAGCTCTGTGTGTGTGCGCGTGCGCGCGTGCGTGCGCATGCGCGCTTGTGTGGGCATATGTGTGTTTGCTGCACAACAAATAAATTAAACAATTATGCTACAGGGATATCGCCAAGTGGCAGACATTCTTTCCACATTAGTTTCTTCACCCCCACTACATGGAATCTCTTCAGTTTGTGTATGGTGGTATACTGTATTACAGTTGAAGTACATCTGATATTGTCTGATTATTATAATGATTCATAAACTAAGATTGTCACCAAGTTTGCCAACAAGTACTTTGTTTTGCGTTTCCTCCCCCTTTGTACATACCAAAGATGTCTCGTGAACCACTGTAAAACATTGCTGTAAATTGTGTGTGTGTGGGTTGGGGTGGAGGGATGTAATACCAAGAGTAGAAGCCATACCCCAGGGGGTGGTTCTGGTGCATGGCGTAGCGAGGTGATGGACACGTCTGCTGCTTGGTGACACACTTGTTTTTATGTAAAACAGGTACGGTTGATACAATGCATATAATAATATAAAATTCGATGGCTTGGAGTCAAAACGGACTATCTTTAGTTAGTCCAATTACATGTTATCGGACTTATTACAAAAACTAATAACTTGTATCAAACAATGACTGCAGAAATATAAAAAGGGGGTTATGCTTTTTATATTTCTGCAGTCTTTTTGTGATA
>JAGGCT020002360.1:22500-25000 GCA_017654935.2 Phymorhynchus buccinoides | reverse complement strand
CTTCCCTATCCCCTACTCCTCAAATATCCTCCCCCACTACCATCCTCACCCCCACCCTCCAACCTTCTCTCAACCCTCCCCTCCCCCTATCCTGCCCCCCCCCCCCCCCACACACACACACACACACCCCCTCATGTTTCCGTGTTCGCCTTTTTTGGCCATCACTTTTTCTTTTTCGTTTGTCTTTGTTGTTGATTTCACTTTGTCTGTCGTTCAGTCCAGTTGGATGTTCTGATCTTAGTTTATGCATCCAGAACTTCTCCCGCTCCTCCCTACGCTTCCTGTCATCCAGGAACTGCTTTTCAATGGGCAGACACCTCATGTCCTGCAGGCAGTGGTCTGGCTGGTTAAAATGCAGAGTCACCAGGGTTCCCACGTTCTGCCTGATGTGGCTCCTGTGTAGAGCAAAGCGAGTCTTCAAGCTGTTGCCCGTCTCCCCAATGTACTGCGACCTGGGGCATTTCCGGCAATACAACAAATACACAACGTTAGACGTTGTGCATGTCATATGGTGCCGGATATGGAAGGATTCCCCAGTCACAGCACTGGAGAAGCAGGTGGCCTCCTGAAGATGCTCGCGACAGGTGACACACATCTTGGCACACCTGAGAACTCCTGGCGCTTGGCTGCTGTCTACGTGTGGAGGAATGACTGATGGCATGAGAAGGGCTCGCAGATTTTTGGGGTTTCTTTCTCCAACGACTGGCAACTCAGGAAGAGCCCTCTTCATGACCTGGTTACGATGGAGTGCCACTTGTTGCTCCCTCAGCCATTTCCTGAGGGAAATATATATATATATATATGGAAGAAGGAAAGCGCATCAGTCTACCTGATCCAGGCACACCTCTCTGCATTCCTCCTCACCGGGAGTATGTTGGTGTTTACTACGATTTCTATGACCTCCCTTATTGAATCCTTCACTGGATCCACCAACATGGCATCCCATCTCTTCTACTCTCTTCGAGGGATTGTAACTTTAGAACATTATTATTTTTTGTTATTTTACACAAGATTGTTACCATTTCTTTTTAATTAAGTGCTGGTTTGCTTTTATTGTGGACTTTCAATCTGGTGCAAAGAGGACAACCTTTCTCTTGTAGAAAGTCTTCTAGCTCAGTTTGAATGTTCACTGTGGACATACTTTGCAGGCCGATATGCAGACTGAAGAGTCTTTCTCAAAGACGAAACAGCTGTCTTTGCATAGGCATTGTCTATCTCCCCCATTGGGAAAAAAAGTAAATCAGCACATTCTTTTCTTTTATTCTTTTCAGAACACAGAATAAATTGTAAAGTTAAAATTAAAGTTATTCAGTTTCTTTCTTAGGCTCACAAACTTAAATATTGGACACAAAACAAGTTTTTTTCAAGCAAACTATATATATAAGAGGAAAGTTTAATGGTGTGGTTGTTTTTTCTTCTTCAATTCTTGTACGTTTATATATATATATATATATTATATGTTTTGATAAAGCTTTTCTGTGTCCAATGTCTTTATTTGTGAACCTCAGAAACAAAACCAGTTAACGTTAACTTTGAGTAATGTTCCGTGTTAAAAATAAAAATAAATTCAATTTTTTTTATATAAATTGTGCTGATTTACTTTTTCTCCCAATGGGGGAGGGACAGTGCCTTATGCAAAGACAGCTGTTTTGACCTAAGAGAAGGTCTCATCAGTTTGCATGATCGGCCTGCAATTTGACTGTCCAGTGGATGCCAACCCGAGCAAAAAAGACATTCTACAAGAGAATGGTGTCCTCTTTGCATCAAATCGAAAATCCATAATAAAAGCAAACCAGCACAAAGTTAAACCAGAAATAGTAAAAATCTTATGAAAATCTTATGTAAAATGAACAAAATAACAATGTATATATATATAATTATTTCATTTTGGTCATTCAATTTTAATGGAAACAACAAATCCGAAATATACAACCGAATAATAATTGGTTATCTGGATTCCAAAACTTCTGTTATTGAAAGGACTTTTGTATTGTATTAGTATGAATGTGATTTACGTGTTTGGGGGGTTGGTTTTCATTATGATATGGATAATTACTATTTTACTTGGGATGTCTTGGTTAATAGAGGTGGATGAAATGTATTATACAAACAATATTGTTCTTTCTGTACACTTTTTGAAGAGTATATACGAGGCATGTTTAGATAACAAACAGGTCATGGAGAAAAGTTCGTGAAATGAATCCATAGTTCACCCTTAAGTGTTCTTTCTTTTTTTTCCTTTTTTTCTTCTTTAACAGATGTTTTGAGTTTTCACTCACAATTCAAATATAAAAGGTGTGCGTTATTTAGAAGTTGCCAGTGTTGATATTGAAAAAGTTGGCTTTTACCAACGAAAATTTTATCAGAGAGAATATATATTTTTAAAATGAAACTGTGTGTTTTTGTGTCTTTTATCATTTTACTCATATAATTTGTTTATATTATTTATATTATTATTTATATTATTTATATTAACCCCTTCACTGTCATGTATATATAT
>JAGGCT020002360.1:0-12500 GCA_017654935.2 Phymorhynchus buccinoides | reverse complement strand
CATGCAGAAACCATTGCATTACTGCCAGATGATGTTAAAACTGACTGTGCAGTGTTATTGTTTGGCAGTAATTATAAAAATGTCTCAGAGAACTCTACAATATTCCTTGCAGTTTGCGAGTTCATTCAAAGGTCTAACAGGTTTGTGGTCGGCTAGGCGTGCAATGATGCATATGTCAAATTATTTTTCCATGCATATTTTGTCCATTTCCTAAACAAAATTATTGAGAATACTACTGATTATAATTTTATTCAACTGTCAAACAAATTCTCAATAACATGATCAATTCTGATTGTAACATGATCCATCGTTTCCCTTTGATAAGGAGCGCTAGCTTGCATAAACAAATATTTATTCTGCTCTTGACATGACTTTACAATCCCATTTGGTTTTTGTTGTTGTTTTTTTTTTAGCCCTGGTAGGTATAGCTTTGTGATGACTCTGATTCAATGCAAGCTGACATTATGTTTTATATTGCCCCTAAAATTCATGTAGATTAGATTTACTTAATTTTGTTGTGTATTTTCTTTTTTTCTGTTCTTTTTTTTCCTTTTTGTATATAAGTGTTTACTACTGTTGTTGCTTTTATGTTATTATTTTTTCAATATTAGATTAGTTTTGCGTGTGCAGTCCTTACTGCGCAACTCAAATATTAGAGTACGCTTTATAAGCTCTTAGCTTGTTGTACTCGAAGTTCATAAATGTATTGCTGCTTTGTTATGATTTTCTATTCTTGAATAAATTCTTGTTTAAACCAAGGAAAATTTCTATGTACCTATTTTATGCCATCCGAAAAAGGCAAGATAACATCGAGAAGGGTTAATTAATATTATTATGTCCATTGATATTGACATCGTTGCTGGTTGTGTTTTCTGACAACTACCAGTATCAGTATTATTATGTTGACCTACTTATCAATCTTAAAGAATTCGGTTAAAAAACGTGACCGATATTTTGATATGCATATGTTATATGACTTTGGCCTTTCTAAGGGCCGGTGGCCTATAGAAATTAAAACTATTGTTCATTGTTGTTCATGCTCTCTCTCTCTCTCTCTCTCTCTCTCTCTCTCTCTCTCTCTCTCTCTCTCTCTCTCTCTTTTCCGTTCATTTCTTTAATTGTCCATCTTACTCGTTGATTTTTTTCATTTGTTTGAGGACCTGATGAAAAGAAGTGTTGTTATGCTTATTCAGTTCATCCTCATTAAACATTTTAAGTTCAAGTACAAGTTCTCTCTCTCTCTCTCTCTCTCTCTCTCTCTCTCTCTCTCTCTATCTCTTGGTAATCGTCATCTTTTTGTTCGTGTTTTAAGGCAGAGAGTGGTTGATTGTCGATAGCAAGTGTGTCATGACCATGTTGAATCAAGCAATAGATACAATGTTTATAGAAACTGTGTTGATGCGCATTGAAATAAGTGTAAGACTTCGCGAGATAGTGATTAAGTGTTTTGAAGTTTCAACTCCGTAATCAGCATGACCCTGAACTTGAAATGAAACTAAAGCAATCAATCGATAGCTAATAGCCTCTAATACTTGTACCCTAAAAGCGTTTGAAATAGACTGATCGGTTTCCAAGAAAGCCCCGGACGGATGGATGAAACAAAACCAGTAGGCCTACTTGCTGAAGCTTCGCTCGGGAACTAATCATTGGGCCTTTTGTTTCTTTATCACTTGTTTCAGATGTGGACTTAAGGCAGAGCTGCAAGTCAAATCGAATGGGACACTGTCGCTTTGAAGCCGTCTGCGATACCATAGAAACGTGTGGTATGCATCTTGTCTCTGTCTGTGTCTCTGTCTCTGTCGTGGGCGGATCTGGGGGCAGGTTTCCTGGGTTTCCGAAACATTGGGGGGGGGGGGGGGGGGGGGGGGGCTGGGGGGGGGGGGGGCTTAGGGGGGGGGGGGGGGGGGGGGGGGGGGGGGGGGGGGGGGGGGGGGGGGGGGGGGTGGGGGGGGTGGGGCTTACTGCAGCCCCCACCCTTTTTTTTCCCCTAAAAACAAACAAACAAAAGAAACAATAGCGGCAGCTAAATTTCCTCGTGGGCTATGCCTAGCACTCATCAGCACCACCAGTTGATAGGTACTTAATGGTTCAAAGCATGTTTCAATAGGGGTATGAACAGTAATGGCATTAGTCCTTTATTTCATGCCCAGATTGCACTATTTTGCTTCTCAGATTTGAAAACAATTTTAGGGGTCTTGGTGTTTTGCACCTTTGATGAATTAGCCCCCACCCCTTAACCCTTTCACCGCAAAAGTCGCATTTTAGCACCACAGTGATTTAACACCTATGTCACTAAAAGGCATCAAATTGGGGTATATTATCCAAAGACCCTGTTGTCTTAGTGTTGGGAAGTAAGGTTAGACCGTATTTTATATATGCCACAGAATAATCCCCAATACTGCTGATAGAGTTTGCTCTCTACCCAGGCAATTCTAATGGAAATGTTTGGCTGAAATATGGCTGGCGGTGAAAGGGTTAAAAACTTAGGTCTGGCCCTGCACCTGTCAATGAGGTAGAAGGGTATTTTTGTTTTTGCAAAATTTGTCTATTATAATTAGTCATGTAATTGATATGTCGATTGCAGTATGATTTTATTTCAAGTTGCAGTATTGTATTCAAACTTGATTGGGAATGTGAATGTGGTCTCTATGTTTCTTCTTAGAATGTTCATGTTGTAACTATTTTACTTGTATAATTAATTGTGTGCGAGTGTGCGTGTGCGCATGCATGTGTGTGTATATGTGTGTGTGTGTGTGTGTGTGTGTGTGTGTGTGTGTGAGTGTGTGTGTGTGTGTGTGTGTGTGTGAGTAAGGAAGTAAGAGAACGTTGTGTGTAGGCATCGTGCTTATTTTACTTTCTAATGATTAATTATTTGTTTGCCTTTAAATTTAATGTTCTTGTTATCAATGTAAAGCGCACTGAGCTCATGTGAGAAAGAGCGCTATATAAATTCCCATTATTATTATTATTATTATTAAACAGTTACTCGGCTACCCAAAGATGTACCTAATAAGTGAGATAATTACTGGATGTATGCCTTAATGATCAGTAAATTGCAACATTGTCCAGGGGCTTTACCACACGGTTTCGGTTTCAGGTGGTAATACACAGAGACAGACATGGGTATTACGGTGACACAGCACCGCGGAAGGGACATTAAGTGTCAAACTGACCACTCTGAGAATATCATACATTGGAAAACTTCAGACAATTCTCTTTCTAATGATACAAGAACCATTCTTGTATCTTTTCCCATTCCAGATTAATGAGTACTTAAAGCTTATTGGGTGAGCTTCAGTGATTTTGAGAAAACAAGGTCTAAAGTCTAGCTTAGCTGAAGAAAATGCATTGACCTGCTCGTTTTAACACACTTATAAGACCATTTAGAGACCAGGTTAAAGATTGTCCTTTATAAAAAATATGAAAGATAAGATGCAAGAGAACACAAAAATACCCATAACTCCAAATGGACCCCCCAAAATGATATTTTTGACTTTCCAAGCCTGTTGTTAGAAACTAGCCCAGCGACTCAATGTCCCTTTCGTGGCGCTGGGTCACTTATAATGTTGTAATAACTCACAAGGCTTTGATGTTTAGTCAAAATGCTATCATGCCTTTATGTTCTGTTTCAGCGCTGCCGGTAGGCAGTAACTGTTCTGCTGATAACGACTGCGTGGCCGGAGCAACCTGTAAACAAGGACAATGTCGGTGCAGCAGAGATGTGTCTGTTTCCAATGGATTGCAGTGTTGTGAGGCCACAGACATTCTCTACTCTTGTCTGTCTCTCTCTATCATGGAAAATGTTCCATGCAAATTTTAGTTAACGGTTGCATTGAAATACTTTGAACAACATTAGCTTGAACTGTACGTTTAAAGGTGAACCATGGTGGATTTTTACTTAACGGTAGAAACACGTCGAGATCACCAGAAGTACAGCCTTTTCAAGGATCGGGACACTCACTTTGCTCTGGTTTCCTAGAAATCAAACTGTCAAAACAGCGATTCCTCCTTGGCGGAGATGTCGGAGAGAGAAGCCTTTATGGATGGGGTGAGTGGGGGCCACTCATTGTGGTTGAAGCTTTTTCTTCTTTGTAGTGCAGTAAAATAAAATGGAGCTATTTCCTTTGTTGTGAGCGAAACTCCTTTTGGTAAACTGTAAATAAAAAGGCTTGTATTTGGAAATTTCGTGATTTGGTCATTAGAAAAGAGAAATCACATGCCTTCGTGCCTTCTCACTGAAAGTATTTGACTTGCAGCACCTCCACCAAGGAGGAATCGCCGATTTGACGGTTTGATTTCTAGTAACCCAGAGCAAAGTGAGTGTTGCGAACTTTGTAAAGGGTGTTTCCCTGGTGATCTGGACGTGTTTCTTGCAAACCCATCCGTCAGGGTGCCCCTTTTATGATGCTGGTGTCTTTACTTACTTCGAAGCTGTTTCATAGTATTCGTCCTTCGAGTTTAAGATGACCACAGCATGTTGTTGGTAGTTCATTAAATGTTTTGTATTAGTATATTACCAATGAACCCAGTTCAGGCAAGGAATCTTGCTTGGATGTTGTGTGCCTGTGTGTTGATGATGTGTTTTTGGTTTTAGTATGTGATTTATTTCAAAAGCAACAGTGTTTTTTTATATGCTTATCTTCTACCCCATTTTCTGGGCTGTACAGTGGCGTTGCTCCAACGTTGCTCATTTTTTAATTTAAGTTGTAGTTACACCCTAGTTTGTTAGGTTGCAGAATCTGAAATCAGCAGTCCAAAGAGAGTGCATCTATGTTAGTCCGCCAGTAGGCAGCCACGAGAGGAGACACCGATGAGTCACTTTGGTGGAGTTCAGTGGAGCCCGTTCTGAGTTAGCATACGCAGGACACTACCTGCTAAGTTCCCTACTGACCATGCACCACAATACTTTCTCAGTCACAGAGCTAGTGTGAGTGATGTCCTATTGGGTCGCTATCACATCCGTTCATGGACAGCTCCCCGGAACTGATCCCCTTGACACTGGCCCAAACGCACAAAGGGCATAAACCGAATTGGAGGACAGCACAGGACATGCAAGGCCAAAGAATCTGAGACTTTTTCATGATTAATGGAGATGAGGATGATTATAATGATTGTGGTGCTATGGACTTCCTTATTGGTCTGATACTACGTGACATGACTGAATTCTAGGTTTCCTTTCATAGCGATTTGCTGAGAGAAGAGACAGATGTGTTAGATATTATGCTATGATTAAAGGGGAATGACAGAAAAAAATGATACAGTGCCATTAACCATGTCTTAGAACTACAGACACCTGCATTGTCATGCAATTGGAGCCACACTCTCAGCATCGCATCCCGTCAAGTGGATAAAGCTCGACTTTGTGATTCCAGTCTTGCCATTGAGCCTATTTCACACTCACTCTGCGTAGGAGTTGGTCCAGGACCAAAAGCATCATTGCCTCTGATGGGATTCGAACCTCAGAACATCCCAGCCCCATGTGCACGACATTATTACTGCGCCACAGTGGCTGGTTACCTATGATATTCTTATTATGACGAAGACATACAAATCAAGGTACATGTAGGTGTTGATAGTGGCCTCACATTTTCTGCAGCAAACATCCTTCAGAAAGTTTGTAAGCTGTCCATCAATCTCTTTTTCTGTCATCTTTCTGGGAACTTGTCAGGGCGCAGCTCTCTAAAGATGATTACTGACTGCTTTGGGGTGGTATTGTTGATCTGTTAGATTTCATAAATCCAAACGTTCGTGATATGCAGGCAGAACCTGTTCCTTCATGGAAACATCAAGGCAGATGAGATAGGGTGACTGGATCATAATGAAGTATTGCCTCAATGTTTATGTCGCCGAGGTTGAGACTGAACTCATTCCAGGCATTGGATCAACAACGCTTTATGTCCAGTAGCTTCTCTTGCTCGGCTTGATGTTGAGGCATTGGATTAACAACGCTTCAATTCCAGGAGCTTCTCTTGCTCAGCTTGATGTTGAGGCATTGGATTAACAACGCTTCAATTCCAGGAGCTTCTCTTGCTCGGCTTGATGTTGAGGCATTGGATTAACGACGCTTCAATTCCAGAGGCTTATCTCACTTGTCTTGATGTTGAGACTGAACTTGTTCCAGGCAAGATTAACAACACTTCATGTCCAGTAGCTTCTCTCGCTTGGCTCATGCGTAAGAACCTATAGGGTGCAATGATGGAGGTGTCATGCTATGGATTGTACTGTATGTTGTGTTGTTAAAGGTTGTTGAACGTTGGTAAGATACATTGATGAGTGTTTTGTAATACGTCGACCACTTATTACAAACCTTGACGCAGTGACAGTCCTGAGATGACCATAGCTGTTGACGGGACTATAATGGGGAAAAAAAGCGTAAGAACAAAGAAACATGACTGTCCTTACCAGCCCCTCTTTAGTATCAGGCTATTTTATAAAGGAGAAATTCACCCATGTGAAATCAATAGTATTATCTAATCAATAAATTACTTGCTTTCGACACAGCTCCATTGAAGGGGAGGGTTTATGGCGAGTGCGGTGCTGTCCAACCATGCCTGGACTCGAGTGCTAAGTGCAAGGATAGTGTCTGTGTGTGCTCGGGGGGCATTTCCGTGCGCAGAAAGGACTACACCTGCAGTAAGTGCCTCGCCTATGCTTTTCAACATCCATGAGTGACATCCTGTGTAGTAGATCATAAATTGATCAATTCTAAGAGTGCAACGTTTTAAAATGGGAATGTATGCATTACTGTGCAACAGCATACACACATGGGGTTATTGCAATACTTGTTTTTTTGTTCTATCATTTTATTCTGTATGACCTTGAGCTTTAACCCTTTCATCGCCACTGTCGCCTCTTCGGACCACAATGATTTAACACCATAGTCACTGACAGGCATCAAATGAGGGTCTGTCAACCAATGACCTAAGGTTATTACTTTTGGGAGGTAATGATAGGTCCTATGCCATGCATGTTACAGAGGAATCCCCAATATTGCAATCTTTTCTCTATCCAGGTAAGTGTAATGGAAAGATTTGGCTGAAAAATGGCTGGCGTTGAAAGGGTTAAAATAAGCGACAAAATGAAAGAAGTAAGCCCTGCGTGAGATGTGTGGGTGGACGGTTACCCCGGCACCATTGTCCCTGTCCCTTGTTGGTCTCTGACCATTGGTCCCCTATGGCCTGTGCATCTCTCTGGGCAGGGCTTTTAAATAAGGTAACTTCTTGCGAATAGCCTCTGCTTTTTGTTATACGAGGTAACAAAAAATCAGGTCCAAAGTGATAGCCCAGTTGTTCTCCTGAATTTGTTAAAATAAATATCTGTGATGATGGTCAGTCTGAATGGGGCTGTTCTCGTGTACTGATTGGTGGGGTGGTGGAGAGTGGGGGTGGGGGGCTTCAGGTTAAGGGGGAATCCCTTCCCAGATTTCGGTACCCAAATTGTAATGGTGGTCCAATCACCATGACATTTGGCAGGAATGTGCCAAAGACACCACACTCTTAATGCAATGTTTTTTGTAAGTCTGTGATGAACAGAAATAGGAGGGGGGAAAAACTTGTTTAAAAATGTTGCGGAAAGCAAATAACAATTACTACTGACTCTTGAAAACATTTTTTACATTTTTTAAACAAAGTGCTTCATATTTTATGTGCATGCATGTAAACACAGTAAAAATGGCTGGTACTAAAATCTTAGAACTACTGTCAAAAGTAAGTCCACAGCTCGTGCACAGATTTTTCACATTTTGTTTATGGATAATGATCATTGATAAACAAAGTTATTTTCAGCAGAATTGAACAATGTTAGTACCAGCCATTGGTATTGGCCCCTGCAATCTGCATGCCAAATTTCAAAGCAATAGGAAACCCTACCCAGTTTTTCACAAAAAATCGTTTTTTGGAAAACTTAAAACACTACATTTAAAATAAAAAAATCCCCCCTCCTATTTCTGTTTATCACAGACTTACACAAAACATTGCATTAAGAATGTGGAATGTGGCGGGAAACAATTTGAGAACTGACTGTATCTAACTCAACACACACCCCCCATAATCGAGATACGATGTTTGTGAATTTCACCGACGTTAATTATGCAAACTGGAAGTGCTAGTTAAATAATATTCTGTCCAGTGAGAGATGCATATGTCATGATATAATTATTACTTCACCCCACAACAATTCAATTTGTTGCTATTGCTGGTTGTCTTGTCAAATCAAATGTTGCTTACTTTAAAAGTAACCGATGTGAGCTGATATGGAGGAGTTGTGCGTGTATTTGGTTTTTTAATTTTGCATGTTTTATTATTTTCACGTTATTTGTTTATTTTGTTTTCGTACCTAAGTACATGATCTTTTAAAAAAAATGATGCTGAACAATATTGAGTAATATATTAAATTTTAATGTAAAAAAAAAGGCGATAAAATGTGAATGTGTGTGTGAGTGCGGGAAGGGTGTGGGGTCGGTGCTAGTGGGCGCGCGCGCGCACGCGCGCACGCGCGCGTGTGTGTATGTATATATATGTGTGTGTGTATGTGAACGGTTTGTAAATTTGGAAGCATGTCTTTTCCTTAGGTCACTAAGAATGCATTTACCTACTTACTGCATTTATGTTTTCTGAAATTCTTTATGTCAAGACATGAATTTTGTCTGTTATCAATTTTGCAGATGTTGGCAAAGCGACCGCTCGTAAGTTTTGTATCTGTGTATGTATTGTAAGCCTGTGCATAGTATGCATTGTAGTTGGATGGCTGGTTAGCCAACTGTGTGCAAAAGCAAATGCACGTGTATGCATTTGCGTGTGTGTGTGTGTGTGCGTGTGCGTGTGCGTGTGGGTGTGCGTGTGCATGTGTTGAAATATTGATCTTTACGTTTGTGTCCTGTAAAGACATAACAGCTATTCATTTTTCTGTTGTTTGGTTTACTCAGTTGTATGTCAAAACCTTGATGTTGGAATGTATGCTTTAACTATGCTTTAAAACAAGTTCAAAGGCATCTGAGGCCCCTTGCAGTGAAAACAAAGATGCTGGAGAGATTCATACCAGAAGCTCTGTTCGCCGATGTGCTCTGATGGCCCTCCTACAGACCATAGTCGACAAGTTCTCTGAGACATCTAAAATGCTCCGACTGACCAAACAGCGTTCTCCAGCAGCCAAGTATTTCTGTCGACGGCACAGAGCTGTAGAATGCTAATGCCTTCAAGTACTTGAGCAGCACTGTCTCTAACAATAACTCTCTGGACAAAGAAATTGCATCCAGAATTCAGAAAGCCAGCCAGGCTCTCAGCAGACTCTGCACCAAAGTCGTGCAGCACAAACAAACCCACATCCCCCTCTCAACCAAGCTGAAAGTGTAAAACACACCAGCCGCTGTGGCGTAGTGGTTAGCATCGCGGACTACTGGCTGGGAGGTATCGGGTTCGAATCCCATCAGAGGCAAGTTTTTATTCGGTCCTGGACCGATTTCTACACACAGTGAGTGGCTGTAGGCTCAATGAGAAGACTGAAGCCACACAGTCGAGCTTCATCCGCTTAACGGATGCGATTCTGAGAGTGTTGCTCTAATTTCAAGACCAACACTGCAGGTGTCTGTAGTTCTCGGGCCTGGTTAACGCCGGGATATCATTATGAAAGGAAGCGTAGAATACAGCCCTGTCATGCATTATCAGACCGATACGGAACTCCATAGCATCATTATCATCATCATAGCCATCCACCTCATTTCCATCAATAAAAAATAATTAAAAAGTCTCAAATTCTGTGGCTTTGTAAGCCCTGCTCTCATGGTGACCTCAGTTTTGGTTTCCGATCCAGTCTATGCCTTGGTGCGTTCGGGTCAAAGTCATGGGGATCAGTAAGTTCTGGGGAGCTGTCGGTGGCCGGTCATGGTGGCGCCCTCAGAGGAGGACCTCAATGTTTGGTAGAATTCTAAGCCAATGCAGTTTGCCCTCCGAAGCCACATGCATATCCATCTATAAATCAAAGAGAGTAGGCCTAGTCATCCACGGATCCGAGGGACAACCGTGATATCTTACACCTTATTATGCATGCAACTGATGTTTTCAAATTTGGCATGTTGGTAGACTGACTCAAGGTTATTTTTTGCGCAAAGTATTGATTAGTTTGATTACCCTGACCTCTCTCTCTCTCTCTCTCTCTCTCTCTCTCTCTCTCTCTCTCTCTCTCTCTCTCTTATAGAAATATAGCAGGTTCGTTGTTTTCTGTCATAGGAAGAATTCATGGAGCACTGTGGTCTGTTTCTCTCTTTCGGTATTGTATTGTATTGACGACTTTGCGGTGCCATAACTTTTGCAGGTTCTGAGGGGCTGACCCTGGGACTGGTCCTTTTCTCTATGATCGCTATCATCGGGGTAGTCGTGGGTGGTGTTCTGTTTAGAAAAAAGATGTGGAAGACAGGTAATGTACACGATAAAACATCTGGGGGAATCGTGGAATCGTGCAAAATAATGTGCATAAAGTGAACACTAATCACTTTTTTTCAACACTACAGTGAAATTAATTACTGAAGTCTGTGTCAGTATCAATCAAATGCATATGCAAATCAAGCAGTAGGCTACTTTTCCCACATTTTCTTTGTGTGTGTGTGTGTGTGTATGTGTGTGTGAATGTGTGTGTGTGAATGTTTATAGTTTTATTTCTTTGTAAAGCGCCATGAATAGAATTTTCTAGATATGTGCGCTATATAAGTGCCAATTATTATTATTATTATTAAAGAGGTATGCAAATCAAGTGTTGAGTAGTGTAGTATAACTTCAAGGAAATCGTTTGGTATCCTACAAATCATGAGCCTGAAGATCTGTGTACACGTTAACATTATTTACAAGATGTTTCTATGTCCCCCATGGCAACACAGGGATAGCCCACTCTTGATAGGACTTACAGCTCATTGTGTTGCCTTGGGGAAATAGAAATATCTCGTGAATAATGTTAATGTGTACACGGACCTTTAGGCTTCAGTCTGGGGGAATGAATGCGAGAGCCCGCTTCTAAGATAACCAGCCTCATCTTTTGACAATCGTGATAGTTCTTGCTTGAGTACTCTCCCAGTAGCTGTGTCACACTAGGAGAGCTGACATGAAGCGAGCGCAAGAGCAGTTGGACATAGACTTTAGAGATGAGATAATGAACAAGGCAAAGAACTCTTGACGAGGATCTAAATATAGATACAGACAGTTATTGTAAGGATCCACACTAGGATAAGATACAATCACTAGATATCGGTGGTTGTTTCGATGAACAGTTGTAGTCAATCCGCTGAGCACCATGTCCCAACACAGTGAAACCCGCTTTATTTCAAGTGCCTTGGGACCACCAAATGACTTGAAATTATCCGAACTTGAAATTATCCCAGTGCTCGGTTAATTTCAAGTTTTTGCCTAATCTAACACAAAATTGAAATTAACCCAGCAAGACGGGGGGAGAAAGGAATTTTTTATAGTATGGATATTTTACTACCACACATGTCCGTACCACTTCAGTTTCCTTTCTTGACGATGGTGAGCAGGTAGTCATGAGGTCCAATGATTCTGTCCCTGACTTCCTCATTTATGATACAGTATGGTCTTTGTATGAGACGTTCAGTATCTTGCGATAAAAAATGTTTTAAGTAAAAGTGTGTTGACTTGAAATTAGGCGAGCCAAAAAAATTTAATTTAGCCGATCTCCTCCTCTTGAAAAATGTGTTGACTTGAAATAAACCGAGCACTTAAAATTAACCGGGTTTCGCTTCAGTTGGGACAGAGATTTTACTTGAAATTAACCGATAATTGAAATTAACCGATTTGAAATTATCCAGGGTTTTATAACAGATAGAAAGAAGGCCTCTGGCCGGGACCTTAGAATGACTTGAAATTATCCCGAAATTGAAAATAACCGAGTTGAAATTAAGCGGGTTTCACTGTATATATAACGGATGCTAACAAAATAATGACTTGCTGAAACTCTTATCAGTTGTGACAAGTTGTTACCTGGTTAGTACCCTTTATTGTAGTATGGTGCTCGGCAGTTTCTTAGGATTTTTGTTATAATATCCAATTGTCTAGAGTCCACATAATATTATGAATTCATGGCTGGAAAGAAGCTCCCCCCAATTGTTTCCCTCCATAGTGTTTATGTCCTTTAATTTAGATGTGTGTGTGTGTTGAAGGGAATTGGGGGAGGGTCGTGATTTTTAAGACTCGGGTTCTTTACCTCATGGGGAAAAAAGCAGTTCCATAGAATGATCAGATTCAAGCAACATACAGACAAAGCACACACTAAGTGTCAAGTGACGGTTATTTGCATTAACACTAGACAATACTAGTGTTAATAATTTAAAAAAAATAATAATAACAATAACCGTCACTTTACAATTGTGTGGGTGTCTGTCTCTTGTCTCTTGTCTGTTCCAGTGACGTTGCAGTCTGTTTCATTTTTTGCTAATCAGATTCTTTCTCTCTTTCTTTTTGTTTGTTTGCATGGTTTCAGGACGATTTCGTAAAGAAATG
>JAGGCT020002359.1:65000-75000 GCA_017654935.2 Phymorhynchus buccinoides | reverse complement strand
AGTCACACAAAAATCGCATGCAAAAAAAATAAATTGGGTGGCGCGCCTCTGGCTGCGACGCGCTCTCCAGGTGGGAGCAACCCGAATTTCACAGAGACGCCTCTGTGACTATAAAGTACCTAATACCTAAAACTAATAAATGTGTCAAATCTTTAATTCCCGTGTTGTATCCTCATCTGTCCCTGATTCTTTCTGTTCTGACAACCTATTGTCGCAGTTCTAATCTACTTTATGTCAGTTGAAGAAATGATTAAATTCATGGTTCCAGAATCTAAAAACTTGAATACCTACTGTCAATAGTGTCATTCATCTTCATTGAGCGTCTTAATGTCTCTTTTCTGGCTTTGTGCTTCAATTGACTATCAATTATTTTGTTTCATTTGGGTTGGTTATTGTGTGTGTGTGCATGTGCGCGGGTGTGTGTGTGCATGTGCGCGGGGGTGTGTGTGTGTGTGTGTGTGTGTGCGTGCGTGCGTGTGTGCTTGTGCGTGTGCCTGTGTGAGTGCGTGCATGCATGTGTGTGTGTGTGTTTATATGCTTGTGCACATACATATGTGTATATTTGTGGTTTTGGGCGACTAAGCGTGTGGATGTATGTACACACATGAGCTTGTACATACAAATATTGAGCATGAACATACACAAGCATGCACACAAAGAACTGTGTGTGTGTGTGTTTATATGTTTGTGCACATACATATGTGTATATTTGTGGTTTTGGGCGACTAAGTGTGTGTATGTATGTACACACATGAGCTTGTACATACAAATCTTGAGCATGAACATACACAAGCATGCACACAAAGAACTGTGTGTGTGCGCGCGTGCGCGCGTGTGTGTGTGTGTGTGTGTGTGTGTGATAGTTTATGTGTATGCCTCAATTTATGGGGTTGTGTGAGCATGCATGTGAGAGTATTTGCATACTTATAGTCTCTGTGTGTGTGTGTGTGTGTGTGTGTGTGTGTGGTGTGTGTGTGTGTGTGTGTGATTATCTTTTCTGTGCGCGGGCGTGTGTGTGTGTTATTTCTAGAACTATCTCCTGGAGAGACGTGCACCAGTACTTCAGAATGTATACCCGGAACACAGTGCGATATACGGGAAGATTCTCCTGACAAGAAATGCAGTGAGTCACACATCAGACAGAATCAGACAGAAAGGGAAAATAAGAATGACATCTGTTCACGCTATCAGTCCTATTTGCAAAGCTGAAAGAAACTATTTGGATCATCGACAAACTTAATCAATCGTTTAGAATGTCATAGAACAGAGCATGTCTTTTAAATGCTTTGTACTCAATGCACTGATATAATTGTTTGTACTTTAATCTGAATTCAAAGTTCTGGGTCCGTTTCACAAGGGCTAACGTTACGTAGCGTACGCTCAAATCGGCAAAAACGGCCCTAACAAACACCTCTTTTGCCGACGTTTGCCGCAACAGTTTTGTGGCTCCTATCCAGGTAGCAAGCGACAAATTATTTGAAGCACCATGGGAAATATCATTACTTCCGGCTATATTTTTATATCTCGCGTGAACGTGACTTTAGCTTTCAAAATGGAAGACCAAGACAACAAGCTTGTCACAGCAAATATTCTTTAGTCTATCATGAAAAAATACAGGATGCTTTTAGCCAATTAAACAAACACAAGTGTTTTTGAGTGCATTTCTTAATTTTTCATCATGTTAGATGGCATAATATAGTGCAAATTTCATTTTCTGCACACAAATAGATGTGGATGAAGTCTAAATCGGTGTACACACTGACAGAGAGGTATGATTTATCTCCCTTTTGATAGCAACCCTTTTCTCTCTCCCAAAACTGAAGAGTAAGCTTACAGAGTTATCTGACTTTAGCAAACGTTTTGGTGTTTCTTAGACCCCTTTTGGCTTAATAGTTATTCGCGCGGCGACCGTCCGCTAATGAAACTGGACTCATGATTAAGCTTCTAAGCAGAACCGATGGCATCGGATATAACAGACATAGTCTTTGTGTGTTATTTTAACTGTTGTCGGGTTTAAAAATAATATATTTCTGATGCAACTAACATTATTGTGATAGTTTTGACGTGTAGAAACTATCCAGCAGTGATGGCAAGTATAAAAAGCCACCTGGCCGATTGGCAGATGTGAAAACCCATGACGTTTGGAAAAAGAAGGCAAATGGAGAGGGTGGAAGGGTGGGGCATGGCACTGATCTGGGGGGTATCTCAGGCTTGTGAGATAACTACTGATCTCCATCTTTTCAATTTTGAGAAAAAAACCTAACTTGGTCTAAGTCTCACTAAAGGCCTTGTCCGACGATGCTTCCTCTCGCATGAATCTGGTAGCTCTGTCACGCTATGAGAATGGGTGAACACTTTTGCGAAAGCGCGAGTGATTGCATCGTCGGACTTAGCCTTGACACTTGAGCTGTCAAAGGGGAAATCCGTTCTTCTGGAATTCTTTTGGAACAGTTAGTACAAACTGCCCAAGTCTGAGTTTGTTAATTAATTCATAAGCATGACAATAATAGTTATGAAGTTACCATAAGCAAATGGAATGAGTCAAATGATTACTAGGTGGATGATGGATGGCGTAACTTTGCGTCTATGAGCTTTGTCATATGTTTATTCTGTGAGTGCATGTGTGGTTATGCATATGATGTATCACGATCAACCCTGTAAATGTGTGACTTAATAAATAAATAAAATTATATTTGAACGTTGTTGTTGGTGTGTGTGATTGAGTGTGTGTGTGTGTATGTGCGCGTGTGTGTGCGCGTGCACGCGCGCGTGCGCATGCACATGCGTTAATCATTACGCATGTATGATGATTGAGTGTGTGTGTCTGTGTGTGTGCATGTGTGTGTGTGTGTGTGCTTAAATTTGTTATTGTGTTACTTATTTAATGGTGCTAGGCGTGTAATTTTTGTCCCACCTACTTCAAAATGTTTAATGCTGTGCTATAATTTTCATAGGGAATGACCTAGGATCTGGCTGCGAAAGCGATGAAGATTGTGTCAAGATCGGAATTTGTGACGCTCAGAAAAAAACGTGTAGTGAGTACATTGTATATATTAGTGGTTTTTCCTTGATAGTTCATGATAGGCCCTCTTTGTTGGTTTAGAGGTCGTGTCTCTTCAGCCTAGTTTTAAATGAAAAAAACAAACAAACAAGTAAACAAAAAGGGGGGAACATTCATATAATCATTTAATATGAGCGAGAAGCAAAGGTATCAAGGTTGTATCAAATGAAAAAGACCAGAAAATAAACCATAGCATACATACTATTGTCTTCCTGATCATTTGACGTCATATTATGTTGCAACAATTCTGTTTTTATAATGAAGAAGAATGTTTAACTTGTTCTCTCAATGTAAAGGTTACTCGCTCGTAGCTTTCGCCATTTTTTTTTTTTTTTTTTATTTTTTATTTCATGTTTGTGTCACTTCTTTTTATGATCGACTCTTCCGGTCATGAATGAGCAGTATTCCAGCATGCTGTATTTTGTAAATAATACGGTGCACGTTTTATGAAACGGGTAAACCAAAAATTGGGACACAGACTTTTACATGTAAGAGTTTTTTTTAAAGTTTTTTTTATTATTTTAAATTTATTTTTAAAGTGAAATAAGTTACTACCGCAACATGTTTGATTTAGATTAATTTAGAGTGTATTATAAGGGGTGAGGGATGATGATCCTTGTTGTGTGTGATCGGTTAACACACACCTCGCTTTAAAGACACACTGACCCACCACGATTAAGTCCCTTTTTTCTGGGTAGCTGTGACCCACATACAAATTCCCCCAACTTCAAATTGAGGCTGCTCTTTAAAATGATGTTTCGTTTCGAATTTTGGGGCATTTGTATGGGAGTCAACCCTGGTTAAAACAAGATTCCTTACCAGCTATAAGAGGGAAAGCACGTGAAACACGTGATTTTGTCACGTGATCTGGTGGGTCTTTTAACAGGTGTACTGCATTTAATTGGTTGGTTCAGTGAACAGTTTCTAAGCTGGTGTTAATCCCAGTGTTAATCCACAGCATTTTCAGCGGACAAGCATGCACAGTACCGATTTATGTGTGAACATATACTATCAAATGGCAACACTTAAACAGAATGTTGAATGTGAACAGAAATGAGAGGTATATGAGAGAGAGAAATAAACAGAACAGAAATGTCTTATCATTTCAAAGGAGACGGTTGTCTTGTCACACAGGCCCTGGGAATGGAACAATCCATGGTAAGTGTCGACCTGGATCTCCGCCCTGTGATGAACCCAATGCAGTGTGTGATAAAGACAACATCTGTAGGTGTAATAGTGGCTATGTTCCAGAAGTGCCTGAGTGCAATGAGTTCTTAAATTTCCACACGCATTCCTAACTTTTAACTTTCCATGTGACAATGTTTACTAGAACATTATAATGCAAAAATATGATTGAATAAATGTGTGTGTGTGAAGTCAAGTCAAGTCAAGTCAAGTCAAAATGATCTTTATTGATGGTAAAAAGAGTAAGCTTGATAATGTTTTTTTGTATCTTGTCGTCATGTGTGTGTGTGTGTGTGTGTGTGTGTGTGTGTGTGTGCGTGCGTGCGTGCGTGTGCGTGCGTATGCATGTGTGTGTGTTTGTGTGTGTGTTCTAATGGGATTAATACATATTATTAAGTTGACTTCTTCTTCTTGTATGTCAACATCTCTGTTCTTGATTTTCATGAACATTAGCCATTATGGCTTAATGTTATACGATTGTTTGGATGAATGTTTTGTAATGTTTCGATTAATGTCATTATGGAACTTGTGTGGTTTTTATCAATTCTTATGTTTTTTTGTACTTATATTTTATGTCAGTTGATTTTATCTCTCTCTGTGTGTGTGTGTGTGTGTGTGTGTGTGTACGTGTGCGTGTGCATGCACGCGTGTGTATGTGTGTGTGTGTTTTGTAGATACAGATGTTTTGAAGTTGGGTGTGGCTTGTCTGATCTTGTTCATCTTGTATGCTGTTAATATCTGTGTTACTTTATATGTGATATGTTTTTTCCACACGCACAAGTGTTCATCTTGTATGCTGTTAATGTCTGTGTTACTTTATATTATGTGATATGTTTTTTCCACACGCACAAGTGTTCATCTTGTATGCTGTTAATGTCTGTGTTACTTTATATGTGATATGTTTTTTCCACACGCACAAGTGTTCATCTTGTATGCTGTTCATATCTGTGTTACTTTATATGTGATATGGGTTTCTTCCCCCACGCACAAGCTTAATTCTTTTTATCTGAAGCGAATAAATTGATTGATCGACTGTTAAAGTGCAGGTGTGTGGCGTGTTTTCAATAATTGGTGTCGTATTCTGTGTGACTGTTCCTAAGCACACGACTGGTTTGATCTTCTATGTATGTTAATTTTGCTTGTGCATGTGCGGTTGTTTGTCAACGTACAGAACTAGATTATGGAGACCCATGCAACAGTACAGCCCAGTGTCTGTCGGAAGCAGAGTGTGGTCAACGGAATGATTCTCATGAAAACAAATGCAGTGAGTATTGGGCACATTGGATAGCAAGGGAACACAAAACATGTACCGATGTCCATGAAATGATACGTCATTTTCAGGTGCCGTTTTAAACATTTAATCTTCCATTTATCATCAGATAGGGCCTAATATTAATAATAATAATAATAATAATGGGAATTTATATAGCGCTCTTTCTTACATGAGCTCAGTGCGCTTTACATTGACAACAATTAAGAGCATCAAAGGCAAACCAATAATAAATCATTAGAAACTAAAATAAACATGATGCTTGCACGCACCGTTCTCCTTCTTCCTCACACACACACGCGCGCGCGCGCGCGCGCGCGCAAGCACACAAGCATACACGCAGGCACACACAATGACACGCATACACCCATACACACACATGCACGCACGCACACATAAACACACATAATTATACAAAAGTAAAAAAGTTACAATTGAAAAATTCTAAGAAAAAACATTACATAGACCACATTCAACTCCTCAATGAAGCTTCGATACAATACTGGAAATAAAATAATACTGCCATCGACATACCAGTTATATGACTAATTATAATAGACACGTAGGCATATACTACAATAATATTGTTGCCCAAGGCCAAAATAATTATACATTGCAAGGATATGATGCTGAGTATATTCTACCAATAAAGTTTGCTGGGAGAACGTTTGAAAGAGTACATGAACATTTACAAAGGAAGCACATAATTATACACCATTCTAATAGTTCTAGGTGTTACAACGGTTAGACATAAAACGCAAACCAAAAAGGAACCCTGAAACGATCACCCACCCTTGTGATCAATGTGATCAACATGAATGCTGTTGATACTTATGTGTATGCACCAAGTCAAGTCATAAATCATACCACTTTATTGTCTGAAAAGGATATATAGCTTGTGGTGGCACGTAAACGTAAAACATGAACAAGAATTATAAGGGTACGTACACATACATGCGGAGACCCGTGCGCAATCAGTAAAATACGTAAAAGAAAGAAGGAAAAAGATTTGTGCACGTGTCCGTATTTCCCCTAATCCGTACATTTTTACCCTTCTTTCTTTCACTTATTTACGGATTGGGCGTGGGATTTCCGCATGAATTGTGTACGAGGCCTTATCACAGGTTTAATAATGCAACATTCACGCAAAACTCACTATCACGAAGTCGACATACACCCATTCATTTACGAGATTTAAATAAAAAATAACAAGAAAAATAAAGTAAAAACAATTAAACAGTAGCGTGTGAACAACAGCCTCCCCCCCTCCTCCCGTACACACACGCATGCTTGCATGCACGTTTGCACACACACACACACACACACACACACACACGTGCACACGCACACATATACACACACGCACGCACGCACACACACACACACACACATGCTCATGTGCGACGTTCTGAATTGTACATTTTTTTTCCAAAATTCAAATACAGTGGAACATCCCTTATAAGACCTTAAAAATAATCCAATAATGAGGTCTTATGAGGGAGGGGTCTTATAAGGGAGGTTTTGTTAATACAAAGAAAGGCAATGTCTCCGAGAAGTAGGTCTTATGTGGGAGGGAGTCTTATAATGGAAGGTGTTATAAGGGAGGTTCCACTGTATACATGTATTCCTACTAGTGCAACACCACTGGTCGCAACAGGCTTTCTCCTGATCTTTCAAGACGACAAGGGTGGATAATCATGTTTGTCACTGTGTGTGTGTCAAGTCAAGTCAAGTCAAAATGATCTTTATTGAGGGTTAAAGAATAAGCTGACAACGCAGTTTTTAAAAAAAGATCCTGCCCTCAGTGTGTGTGTGCGCGTGCACGCGCGCGCGCGTGCGTGTGTGGGCGGGCGGGTGCGTGCGCGTGTGTGTGTGTGTTATGTTGTGTCTATTGGGGGAAGAGTGAGTGAGAAAATGCAAACTTTGCCATTGCTTTTCAATGTAACCGTTGCGATTGATTTTCTTTCTGTAATTCTGATCAATATGTTTGTTTTATTTCAGGGAGGCCACTTGAAGTGCCAGGCTGCTTTGCAGACGTGGACTGTGTGAGCGGTCTAGTATGTGATGACCGCAGTGTGTGCAGTAAGTGTGTCCTTAGATTTTTTTCTGTGTGAAAGGTTTCAAGCTGCTTTTTAATCAAGTTTGGATTAGTGTCCTTAGATTTTGTTTTCTGTGAAAGGTTTCAAGCTGTTTTTTCCCCCATGGGGATACCGGGGGGGGGGGGGGGGGGGGGGGGGGGGAGGGGGGGAAAAGGGTCTTTCGTAAAAATAGTTCCCCCGCCTTCTGGAAGTTCTGTGCTTGTATCTTCCTCTAATCTGCCACTCTCTTTGAATCTGCCTTTTCCCTTTGCTTTCTATCATCTACTATCTTTCTGACATATTGGCCTATTCTCCTGCCTTTAAAAAACACCAAATCGTCCAAATATGTTTTCTCCTTTGAGCTCCTCCAAAATCAGAATGTGTCGGCTGTACGCAGCGGGGAGACCAGTGAAAACTAAAAACCGGACACATATGTACCTTACCCATTATGGCCATTTGGCCTGGGAACGCAGAAGAAGAAGAAGAAGCTGCTTTTTAGTGAAGTTAGGATTTTGTTGTGTAGGTGCGTTGTGTGTGTCTGTGTGTGTGTGTGTGTGAATGTGTGTGCGCGCGTGTGTGCATACTCTTAAGCACATGTATAATTATGTGTATGGTTGTTGATCTGCTGGTTTGTTTGCATGCACGTGATACTCTTTATGTACGTATGTGTTTGTGTTAGTACACCAATATTTTCAACGTCCTGCAATGTGTGCGTGCATGAGGGTGCATGCGCGAGGGCGCAACTCGGAGCGCATGTGTGTAAGTATATATATGTGGGACGAGTGGCTGCTATAATTATCATGTTTGTCACCGATTTTTATATAACTTTTTTTTCCCGTAGAAAGCAATGATGGTGAGGAATGCAGTGATACAAAACAGTGTCGATTTGGAACAGAGTGTGATGAACGAGATGATGATCCTGTCTACAAATGCAGTAAGTAATGGATGCATCCCTCAGCAATAGAAAACATCGCATGCATAGTGACATATGAATGGAGACAATATCAACAGCAATAATCCAGCTATCATCAATGCTATCTCAAGTGTAGGCCTACAGATAGTGTTAGGTGTGTATTGGGTTGTTTGTGCCTTTAGCACACTGTTGTACTCTTAATGCAGACGACATTGTTACATAGGCATCAGGACAATGGAAACTATGGTTTACCCTATGCAAAATGGTTTCCTGTTTCAGGAAACCAGATCGGAACGAAGGGCTGCACAAAATATGTGCACTGTGTCAACATTGGTGTTTGTCAAGACAGCCAGTGCAGTAAGTTTATTTTTCTATTTTCTTGTAAATTACTGTGTCTTCAGCACTCTTTATACAGTATATCATAATACAGTACATCAAAACTGTTTCAGATTTGGCAGAAACTTTGAACTCAATTTTCAGCTTTGGCTGAAACTGAACTCGATTTTCAGCTTTGGCACAAATGAAATCTGATTTCAGCTTTGAAAATGGCTGACCACTAGCACCCCTGTGGGTCAAGACGGGGTAAAAAGCCCATGGGCGGGTAAGAAGCCCATGCCGATTATGTCATGAAATAAAGAAAATTTCAGTCACAGTTTGCCCATGAGACGAGTGTTAATGTTTAGCATTCGTCTCATGGGCAAATTTGACTGAAATGTTCTTTATTTCATGAGATAATTGGCATGGGCTTCTTAATCGCCCATGGGCTTTTTACCCCGTCTTCCCCTATATGTATGAATTTTCTTTTTAGCTTGGGTCAGTTCACCATGAGAGGAAGACATTCTGTGTCCAGTTAAAAACAACGAAACAGAAAGATGGAAAAAAAAGAAAAAAGATTCGATTATGAACAATATTGGCATGTTGACGTCCTCTGTTGTTACTTTTATGCAAAAACTCCCCGCCTTTCTCTCACAGGTCCCACAGATGGAACACCTGGTGGGAAATGTCGACCTGGATCTCCACAGTGTGATGACCTTAATGCAGTGTGTGATGAAGACAGCGTCTGTCACTGTCTACGTGTTTGTCCCACAGGTCCCAAACCTGGGGGAGTCGGTGGACAATGTACGACAGGGTCCCCGCCCTGCGTTGACCCTAAGGCGGTGTGTGGACCAGACAAAACCTGCCACTGTGGCATCGGATATGTTGACGATCTGTCGAATTCATCATGCAGTAAGTGGTTTGTAATCCAAACTTTCAAATCCGGAACAGTTTATGAAATTGTCGATTTCTTAGCACTAGGTTATGCAAAGTGCCATTGGTATTCTGAACCAACAGAGGTTTTTGTAACATATCTGTTAAACTTATCAAGAAGTAAAGTGTGTTCAGATGAAAGTAGATTGTTACCCTTTAAAGCCACTGTGTACACATTCTTTTGGCACCATTGTCTTTTATCTTTGTGTAGACATAGTATTTTATGTATTGTGTAGACATAGTAT
>JAGGCT020002359.1:47500-62500 GCA_017654935.2 Phymorhynchus buccinoides | reverse complement strand
GACTGGCGGAAATTTGCGAGGTGATTGTTATACTGGAAACTCTTTTAGTAATATTGACAAATTGACAAATTATTCATTTGTTTTGGTCTAAGGCCTTATCAAAGGGTTGAACATCAAAGATTAATATATATACATAATAACTTATAGAACAAGACAAGCAACAACAACAAAACAATAGCAAAAACATAGCTATCCAATTGTTGAATTATTACAGATGATGTTTTAAGAATTTCGACTGGAAATAAGGTGGTAGTTTTGTTCCTTTAAAAAAAAAATCAAGATACAAGCACATCTGTTCACTTAAGGGCAAGGCATGCGTTTTGCAAAACGTTTAATAGTACATGTATTGTTGTTACCAGAAGATATCATCAAAGCAAGTTTATGTGGTTGTCTATAATATTTAGCAGGGATCAAACTCTCTCTAAGGTCATCGTAGCCTACACTGGTGTCCGACAACATAAGACAAAATGCACTTCGTTTTCCACTGCAAGTTTGCATACGGAACACAGTAAATGTCTATGATCATGTGCTTTTTAGCGCTGGGAATGTACAGAAATATCGCTTACTCCAAATCTAAATGTTATAAGTACATGTCTGGTATATGAATTCAAATCAAACTTTCCAAATTACTATTTGATTTACATGTTCTGTGCATGTCAACTATTTTAGTAATAGATAAGAAGAGAAGAGACTGGGTAAAACTGTCCGGATTACCGGGGTGTCCGCGATATCGGGGTTCGACTGTATGTTTTCTATTTAAAATACAAAGAATGACTTGTGTGTACAAGAGCGTGTAGGTGAGGTTGTTTTCAAAGAGTTGATGTTAGATCATAGCATCGACAGGTATGACGACTTTTCCCCTAGTGATGTTGTTACAAATGTGTGTTTTTTTTCTTCAGGGATAAAAGTTGGAAATGAAGGCTGTAGAAATCACGACGATTGTGTCAACCGCGCAGATTGTAATGTCTACAGTCAGTGCAGTAAGTCATCTCTTTGACAGTGCAGGAGCAGTAGTGGGGTGGATGTCTCGTGCCTCTATACGGGGAGCTGGACGATCCCGCCCCCATCTAAGAGTCTCTCCCTGTGGGGATACGGGAGGGCGGGGGGAGAGGGGGTGTCTTCCAGTACAAACACTTCCCCACCTTCTGGAAGTTCTGTGCTAGCAATTTCCTCAAATCTTTCACTCTCTTTGACTCTGTTTTTTTTGTGTTAAACTATCATTTACAATTTTTCTTGCTTACTAGCCCATTCTCCTGTCTTTTAATTTTTGTTTTAATTAAGCTCCCAAATAAATGTCTGCTTTGAGCTCCTTCGAAACCAGAATGTGTCGGCTGAATGCAGCGGGGAGACCAGTGAAAACTGAAAACCAGACACGTACGTACCTCACCCACGAGGGCCACATGGCCAGAGAACGCAGAAGAAGAAAACTAATTTCTTTGTATTTCTCGTTTCCTGTTTCTTTCGTTTTCCGTCTTTGTTTTGCAGAATTTTACAGCATTCTGTTTATAATAAATTTTATTGTGAGAATATGCAAAATGGGTTGGGGAAGCGCACAGCATTTTATTATGTAGGATGTGTGCGTATGTGTGCATGCGTGCGTGTGTGTGTGTGTGTTTGTGTACATGCGCATGTTTTGTGTGTGCTTGTGTGCACGCGCATCTTTTTTGTGTGTGTGTGTGTGTGCTTGTTTGTTTATATGTGTGTGTGTCTGTCTGTCTGTCTGTCTGTCTTCTGTGCGCATATGCATGTGTCTCTGTGCTAGCGTGTGCGCAGTGTCCTGTGGTCATCCTGTAGATTCTGCACATATTGATTTTGTCATTATTAATTAAACTGATCTTTTCACTTTGCTAGAACAGCTTGCTTAGCGATGACGGCGGGAGTCAGCTCCTTAGACTTTTGCCTTATAGAGCAGTCAAGTGATTTTGAGAATGTCCTTCCAGAGGTACTTAGGATTGTGTGGTGCATGAATTTAGGCAGTTTTGCCACTTCAGTGAAGCAAAATGGATATATACTAGCTCTCTTAGTGTAGAGTGGCTCAGTGGTAGCGCGTTCGCTTCGTGTCAAGTAAACCCGAGTTCGAACCTGGGTACAGAGGCTTTTTCCTCATGTTGCACTAGGCCTTACGGTCTGAACGTGGAGTCTTTCGGATGAGACGATAAGCCGAGGTCCTGTGTACCCATGCACTTAGCATACGTTAAACCCAGAGTTTCACAGAGACGCCTCAGTGACTATAAAGTACCTAAAGCCTAAAAAAAAGACTCTCACAAAGGCATGAATGGCACATCCTACCAACATGAGTGTGATGGTCCCCACGTTCTAGGGAATGATGGAATTTCATAGAGTTGCTGTCTAATTTCCCCACAGAACAGTACGTGAACAGTGAGGGACTATAATGTTGCAGTAGCTTTTAGAGACTATGTGGAAGACTTGAGACCATGGTGAGGTCTGGTAGGTGTCAATGCCTTAAAACGGGTACAATCCCAGAAAACATGTGCTCTAATCTAGGAACAAAGCTTTGAGCTCCTATGATATCAGAATGTGTCGGCTTAATGCAGCGGGGAGACCAGTGAAAATTGAAAGCCGGACACTTACGCACCTCGCCCACCGTAGCCATGATTATGGCCTGGGAAGAAAGAAAAAGGAGAAAAACAAAGGACAGACATCACATCTCTCTTGTTGTCTAGAGCGATGAGTTCCAACGCCTTTTGTATTGCTCAGGAATAAGGGGTGATGACACACATCAATACTTATTAATTAAGGAATAAAACGGACTATCTACGTCAGTCCTTCCAGTCACTGTGTACCCGTTGATGCATTCCATAGCGTCCCATGCAAGTCCCATGAGTCGATTATTGCAATTCCTTACTTGTAGGCTGTCCGCAAACCCTCCTCCACAAACTTCAGAAAGTTCAAAACAATGCAGCTCGGTTATTCCTTAAAGTCCCTCGTACAGACCACATCAAACCCCATCTCAATACCTTACACTGGCTTCCAGTCGAGGCAAGAACAAAGTATAAAATTGCTTCCGCGCGCGTGCGTGTGTGTGTGCAGACGTGTGCGTGTGTGTATGTGTGTTGTGGCTGTGTGCATGTTTGTGATAGTTAATATTGTAGTAGCTTATTTATTTATTTGTGATCTATGCATTTATTTTAATTTAAATAATTGTGAAGCGCCGTGAGCTCAAGAAAGAAAGGGCGCTCTATAAATGTTAGTTATTATTATTATTATTATTATTATTATTATTAAAAACAAGTTGAAATAATGTTAAGTTTTTGATGAACACTTATAATAAACGTTACATTTTATTAGAACATTTCATGAAATGATTACAATGCATTCATTTGATGTAACCTATGTTCATGCCTTTTGTTTGTGCATGTTTGTCCTACAGGTTTCAAGGATGGGGGCATTGACGCTCCGTGTCTGAACTTTGGAGCTGTGCCGTGTGATGACCCTCATGCCGTGTGTGGGCCACACACTACCTGCCAGTGTCAAGCTGATCTCGGTTATGTGCCAGACCCGGCAGATTTCGCATGCAGTAAGTTGTAGGAAAACTTCGTGGATGGAAGTAATGAAAAGAACATTTACCACACATGTACAAGCGTGCACAAAGAAACGCGCACGCACACGCACACACACACACACGCGCGCGCACACACACACACATGCATGCATGCACGCATACACACACATACACAAACACACACTCACACACAAACGCACGCACACAGTCACATGTGCACATGGAGTCACACGTATACACGGCATACACAAATTCACTTTTAAGCAAACACACACACTCTTGCATACATACGCACGCACACATGTGGGCATCATTATGTCACGGCCTGGAAATGTGTTCTGCATGTAAAAGATTAGGATGTGAAGAAAGCATGATTATCTTTTTCCCCATTTGTATCTTAACGTTATTTTTTGCGTCATGGTGTCTGAACCCTCTCTTTATTTTTGGTCATTTGCCTGTTCTGGATAATATCTTGATCTTTTTTTTTTCTCATACCTATTTATTATTTTTCTTTGTGTCTGTATATAAAGAATTAAACAGCGGAGAGGCGTGCACGAGTACATCACAGTGTCGGTATGGAACGGTGTGTAGCATACGAGAAGGTTTTCCTGATAGAAAATGCTGTAAGTACTGGAAACAAGTGACAGTTGATAAAAAAAATAATAACTGTTGAAGACATACAATTATACACCTACTCCCCCCCCCCCCCCCCCCATCGCCATATACGTCACACACATACACACACGCACGCACACACGCACGCACGCACACAAGACACACACACACACACTCACCCACACCCACACACACACATACAACACACACACATACACACAGACACACAAACATATATGCGCGTGCATATGCGAACTCGCACCCCAGCATACACATGCATGCACGTCCACCCACATTAGTTAGCATACACATACATACACACACACACACGCACGCACACGCGCACATATACATACACACACACACATACACACACTTGACACTAAGTCTTGTTGAGCAAGGGCATAACGTGTCGTTAGTGATGCTTGTCATGAACTGCTACAGTCAGTATGTCGGAAGGTGAGAGAGAGAGAGAGAGAGAGAGAGAGAGAGAGAGAAAGAGAGAGAGAGAAAGACAGAAAAAGAGAGAGAGAGTGTGCATATGTATGTGTGTTTGTGTGTATGTGTGTGCGTGCGGGCGTGCGTGCGTGCGTGCGTGCGCGCGTGCGCGCGTGCTTTTGATTAAGAGAACATACAGTGTTGTAAATAGTTCAGTATAACCTTTCTAATCCATCCTATGTTCACCCTCTCTGTCATGAACGGTGTTCAATCGTTTCAGACTTGAGATTGGGCGAAGCGTTCTGCTCAACAGACACTGACTGTGACAACGGTCTAATCTGTGATGACCAGAATGAGTGCAGTAAGTAGCCTCTAAGTTTCATTTATGCGAGTGATTTCATAAACAGATGTGCTGTGGACAAAGAAACTAAAGCAATAATTATGCTTAGTAAGAAATACTTTCTTAATAAGACAAAAAAGGGAGGGGGGTGTTTATTGTGCAGCTGCCTTTCCAGGAGAAATATCCCAGTTTCACAGCCATGACAACTTTAAGCCGTGTGGCGTCTGGCGTGGACCACACAGGCCAACTTATCCCCAAGGCTGTAGGAAATGTATCGTCACAGTCATCATCATCTGGTCATTATCATCTAATATCATCACCATAGTTACCGCCATCCTCATCACTACAACAAAAGGGGCATGTTCGTGGGGTGGCTTTTAGTCAGCTTTAGTTAAACACGTTGGTTTTTTGTTCGTTTATATTGTGTGTGTGTGTGTGTTGTGTTGTGTTGTGTTGTGTGTGTGTGTGTGTGTGTGTGTGTGTGTGTGTGTGTGTAGAGCTAGATGCTGGACAGCCATGCACCAGTACCTCACAGTGTCGGTCCGAAACAGAGTGTGGCCCACGGAAAGATGATCCTGTCAAGAAATGTAGTAAGTACTGCAGACTTCAAAGAACAGCAACAGAGAACATAATAATAAATATGCCTGCAACTGATTTTCACAGATGTGTTAATCATCAGGTGCTGTGCGATAACAATTTACACAAAAGAGATGAGTTCCCAGAAATAGTGTTAGACTTGGCAGAATCCATGGCATTTGTTGTTACTGACTTTATACAGTCATCAAAGTCAGCTCCATCTGAATCTCAGAATAATAATATATTCAGACATGTGTGTGTCAAGTCAAGTCAAGTCAAAATGATCTTTATTGAGGGAGAGGGTTAAAGAATAAGCTAACAAGGATTTTTTTCATCCTGCCCTCCAACAAAAATACAAACATCATGAAAATGCATAATAATAATAGAACCCCCCCCCCCCCCCCCCCCCCCCCCCCCGAGAACATTCATAAATGAGTATCAATTTAAAGAAATAAAAAATAAAAAAATAAAAAATAAAAATATATATATATATAAACGAGAAATCAAACGAGAGAGAGAGAGAGAGAGAGCACACAAAACATAACAATCGGGAGAAAAGGAAAGAAAAGAAAAAGATAGGGGGGGGGGGGGGACTGAAAATAAAGGAAGAATAAAATTTGTTTACATATTTATATACATGCGAATATACATCATAATAAATTAAAATTTTACAATTTATCAATCAAATACTTCTTTAAAGTTCTTTTAAAAGTAGATTTAGATGGACATAATTTCAAGAATGCTGGCAAGTTGTTCCATGTGTTTCCTCCAGAGTATGTCAAGCTGGATTTGACTAGATCATTTCGGGGTTTAGGAAATGAAACATGTGAGTGTGTCGATTTTCATTTATTTTAAAAGAGCTTATAATTTTCTTCGGGGCAGTTCCGTTTACGACATTAAACATACATAGGCATTTGTTATAGAAAAGCCTGTCTTTAAAAGGAAGGATGTTTAGTTGTTTGTAGTCATTTACAGTCAGGCTACTAGATTTAAGTAAAACTAGCTTTAAAACTCTTTTATGTAAGCGAGTTATATACTTTAGATTACTTTCACTTGCACTATCCCATAAAGTGGATGCATAATTACTAAGAGGTAAGATGTGACCATGAAAAAAAGGTTTTCTTGAATGAAGATCCAAACAATTCTTTATTTTTGATTATTGGTAAATTCTTATGGAAATACGTTTACCAAGGTCATTAATGTGATCACCCCACAATAAGTCATTATCAATAATAATGTGTGTGTGTGTGTGCGTGTGCGTCCGTGTGTGTGTGTGTGTGCGCGTGTGTGTGCGCGTCCGTGTGTGTGTGTGTGTGTGTGTGTGTGTTTCTTAGGGAAACAAGTTGGATTCAAGCCCTGCACAAACGATGAAGACTGCGTCTACATTGCATTTTGTAATGAAAAGCAGTGTAGTAAGTCTGTTTTCTTGTTGGTTCCTTGTTTAGATAGTAATGTTCTTTGGTTGCAAGCATCAGGCTTCAGTTTTATAAAAAGAAATTGAAACGATTCTGGCCCAGTTTTTTTGTTAACGGATTCGCGTCTCTTGATAACATTGGTGCTGTTATTTAGTTCCCCATTGACTTTCACCCTAAAATTAAACTAAAGGTAGCTTTGATTTATTGTCCTCTTATGTATTGTTTGACACTGGTTTGTTTTGAACGATTGATTACTGCGTTTGTGTGGCTTCTTAGGTTGTTTTACATGTAAGTAAAGAGGATATTTAAAAAGGTAGATGCCAGCTATGCTTTAAGTAAGACGATTGGGCGCTGTCTACATGATCCATGGCCATGAATACGAATGACCTTCCCTTTTAGCCTGAAACCGGGGCCGAAAGTTTAGTGAGAGTGAGGGTGGAAGCTGTATGATAAATGGTTTTCTACAGTAATGGAGAGTCCTTGTACAGCGTAAGGTCTGTGTACACGTTAACACTATTCACAAGATATTTCTATTTGGCCCCATGGCAACACAGTGACCTGTAATTCATATTAAGAGTGTGCTATCACTGTGTTGCCATGGGGAAATAGAAATATATCGTGAGTAATGTTAACGTGTACTGAAACCTTAAGTCTGTTGTGAATTACTATGACTCTCAAAACACGTAAGCATTCCCTCTATATGATCTAGCTGTTAGTGTTGCAGCCTAAGGGATTTCTTGCCCTTTGAATTAATGTCCATCTCTGATGGCATCCGTCCCAAAGTCATCTTGGCCCAGAGAGTGAGGATGTTCTCCGGGCAAGGTTTCTTCTCTGTTAACACACTCCAGCCCCCTTTTTTTAATATAGAAGTGCAGTTGCCACCTGCTATCAACTGAAAGTCATAGTCAGACACAAATGGCTCACACACACACACACACACACACACACACACGCACGCACGCACGCACGCACGCACGCACACACACGCGCGCGCGCGCATACGCGCACACGCACACGCACACACACAAACACATACACATACACACATACACACACACACACACACTTTTATCTTGCAGGTCCCCGCAATGGAAAAACCGGTGGGAAGTGTCGACCTACATCTCCCAGGTGTGACGACTCCAATGCCGTGTGTGAGAAAGACGTTTGTGACTGTGGCAGTGGCTACGTTCCAGACCCAGGAGATTTATCATGCAGTGAGTTGACAATGTGTACTTTGTGCGACTGTCGCAGTAGTTACGTTGCAGACCCTGTAGATTTACCATGGTGTGAGTTGACATTGTGAACTATATGTGACTGTGGCAGTGGCTACGTTCCAGACCCAGTAGAGTTATCATGCAGTGAGTTGACATTGTAAAATATGTGTGGCAGTGGTTACGTCCCATACCCAATAGATTTATCATGCAGTGAGTTGACAGTGTGAACTATATGTGACTGTGGCAGTGGTTACATTCCAGACCCTGTAGATTTATCATGCAATGAGTGGACATTGAGGAATATATGTGACTGTGGCAGTGGTTACATTCCAGACCCTGTAGATTTATCATGCAGTGAGTGGACATTGTGAACTATATGTGACTGTGGCAGTGGTTACGTTCCAGACCCTGTAGATTTATCATGCAGTGAGTTGACAGTGTGAACTATATGTGATTGTGGCAGTGGTTACATTCCAGACCCTGTAGATTTATCATGCAGTGAGTTGACAGTGTGGACTATGTGTGAATACATTCTAAAAAGTGTTTCGAAAGCTGTTGTTTTGGTGCTATTATTTATATGTATTTTTTTTAAATAACGGATATCTCTTATTTTAACTGTAAGCAACACAGTATGTTGGTGATTCAGTTCACTGCACAGCGTCTGGTGGAGCACTTGTTTCCCTATGTTCTTCTTCTATGCCAACAACGCAATGTTCTTAGTGTCAAACAAGAGGCAAAGCCTTCAAGACTCACTCGAACAGGAACATGTGGGACAACAACAACGATTGAGGGAGGTGTCTAAAGTACAAGATTGCCAATGCAATTTTAAAGTACAAATAAAAACTACCGTTAATGGATACAACTAAAAAAAAAAAAAAAAAAAAAGTGCCCGTGCCGAGAATCGGACCCGGAACCATTGCCATGACAGACAGACACTCTATCAATGAGCTATCGAGGCTTTCAGTGTTGATGAGGTTTTTTAACTCATGTTGCCTGTTGGATACTCTCTAACCCACTAATCTAAAATGTTATCTGTTTGTTATTTGTTTACAGTGTTGTTTTAAGTATTTAATTATTCAAATCATTATTGTTTGAAAGCTTGGATAAACATCCATATGTGTGCAAAGTTTGAACAATGTATGCCTTCTTTTCCTGAGAAAATGCCAACGTTAAAGTTTGGAGATTAGACCACGGACGCAACACACACACACACACACACACACACACACACACACACACACACACACACACACAACCGAACAACTATCATACTATAGACTCACTTAACGAAGTTAGCACGAGTGAGCCAAAAAATGATGCAAAGCCACGGATGGGTATCAGATGGTTTGTTGTTATTATTATACACATCTCATAATTATATATATGTGTGTGTGCGTGCGTGTGCATGCCTGCCTGCGTGCGTGCCTGCCTGCGTGTGTGCAGAATATGACGTTGGAGAGCGGTGCAACTCCACGTGGCAGTGTCGGTCTGGAACCGTGTGTGCCAGACGACAAGGTTTTCCAGAAAAGAAATGCAGTAAGTACTGAAGACATCAGACAGCAAATTATGCTACTATGATAGTGCTGATTATTAGACGAAATCTTCAACACGTGTTTGCTCGCGCGCGCGTGTGTGTGTGTCTGAATGTGCAGAAAAATAGAAGAAAGATTTTCTCTTTGCATTATACAAATGTCCTCCTTAGGTGGAATCCCGAAAGGTAGACTGAGACAGCTGCTTCTACAGCTGCCCCTACCCCCATTGGAAGGTAAAAATTAAAAATAATAAATGAGGTTGAAGCAGGAAGTAGCCACCGTGACAGGAGAGTATCTGGGGAGGTAAGGCTACTGTCACGGAGGTGCTTCTCCTTTTGGGTTACTATGGTAACAAGCGTTTAACGCTTATGTTCTTCCAGCTAAGCAGTATGTATGCAATTGTTTTGAGTGTTGGTAAGTATTTAGTTATATAGATAGTAAGATTAATATAAATCTACCATTTTATTTTATTTTTAGAATACAAGATCATAATACAAAGCTATGTCCAACTGTTTTTGATTGTGACGTTCATACAACGACATTTGGACACAAATGTTTCGTAAAGGTCAACTACAACGTAACAACAACAACGTACAGCGTTTGTACGGCTCTAAATCTTGATGGAAATCAATCAAAGCGCGCGCACACATACATTCGTATTGCAATCAAACAAAAACACTACCAGATGAACAGGAAAAGAACACAGGTATTTGACATAAATAGTAGCCAATACGATAGACGTAGACCTAAAAGCAAGAGAGAGAGATAGAGAGAGGAGAGAAAGAGATAGTGAGCTTCATTGTGGGGAAGCAGGTGGTTTTTTATATTGGACTTGAAGGCAGAGAGGATCGGTCGCTGACGGAGAGAGAGAGAGAGAGAGAGAGAGAGAGAGAGAGTTTGCTTCAGGAGGTAGGTCCTGAAACAGCAAAAGAGCGTAGACCAACAGTTGAAAGTTTATTTATAGCTAGGGATCTGGGGAGAAAGAATGTCTGAAACTGAACGTAGTGTGCGATCTGGCATATATAGACAGAAATTAATGTCGCATTTATATTATTTTATAATGCTCTAAATTTTGGTCTGGTGATACGGTGCTCAACAACTAGTTGACATTTTTATCTGTCTCTGTCTCCCTCTCTCTCTCTCCCTATCTATATCCCTGTGTGTGTGCGCGCGCGAACGCGCCCGTGTGTGTGTGTGCGTGCTTTTGTGTGTTTGTGCGTCTGCACATGCGTTGATGTGTTTATGTTTGTATGATCACTGGACAACCAAGTAGAAGCCAAGTAGAAAGTGCAATCAATATGTCTCATTCAAACCATTACTACACTTTGTTTCATCTCTCCCTGCCTGTCTGTCATGAACTGTGTTTGATTTCAGGGTTCCAAGTTGGTATGCCAGGCTGTAGAGTAGGCTATCAGTGCGTCGGTCACTTGGTGTGTGATGACATGAAGGAGTGCAGTAAGTGCTTTTCTCTTTAGAAATATATTGTGAACATTGTTAACTGGTGTAGCTTTCATTGACATGAAATAGTGAGTAAAAGAACGACATATTTTTGAGTAATTGCTGTAATAAAGCATACACCAATGCTCTTTTTTATTGTTTTGATGGTGAGAGATTAGTCTGGTTTTGATGATGATGATAGGTAGCCTAGGTTGCACTTTCAGTGTATTTCTCATCATTCTCTCATCATCATCATTATCGTTATCATTATCATTGCAGTTCTCATCATCATTGTGTGCACACGCATATGTCAGTGTACCTTTGTGTACTCCATATTATATGTATGTGGCCTTTGCTCAAATGGCTTTTATCGTTGGTTGATACTACCCTGTAGCGGGGGCCAACACTAATATGAGAGCCGTACATCACATGCTTTTCTACAGTAGGTAATCATGGAAAATCACGATAACGTACAGTTTAATCTCTTGTCGAAGACTATGACTTTAAGCGAGGGGGCCGTTGCACTGGCTCTAGTGCTGCAGCCAAAGGGTGGGTTGGCCTTTGGGGACTTTCCCCAACACCAGCTGTCCTCAAATCCCTTTGACCGAGAGAGGGGATATACCCTGGGCAAGGCATCTCCACTATAAACCAATTCTAGCCCAGCCCGCTAGAATAGCATCTGCCCCTTCTGCTATCTGGCAGTCATGGTCGGAAGTGACTGACTGGCATACATATCCATGTGTTGTAAATAACATGCTTACGTTGTTTATTGGCATATTACAAGTAAGTGTGTGTATCTTGTACGTGAGTGTGTGTGCGCGCGCTTGTGTGTGTGTGTGTTTGTGTGTGCGTGTGTGTGTGTGCGTGTATGTACGTGTGTGTGTGTGTGTGTGTGTGTGTGTGTGTGTGTGTGTGTGTGTGTGTGTGTGTGTGTGTGTGTGTGCTTGCTTGCTTAGAACTAGATGATGGTGAGGAATGCAGCAGAATATCACAGTGTCGGTCTGGAACAAAGTGTGGAAGGCGAATAGATTCTGAAGAAAAAACATGCAGTAAGTATTGAATACACCAGAAAGCAGACTGCAACTGGAAACAAAAGCCATCCAGTCAGATCTCTTTGCATGTGAAGGGGTTCCAACTTTTCCAGTAAAAAGGCCGTTAATGATATGATATCTAATAGCATAATGGACATATATCAATCACATGGTATGTTATTGTGTTTCACATAAATATTCAATAATGGTGATAATATCTGAAGTTTGGAGTTATAATTTAGAACCCTCAGAAATAAATGACACGCATTTTGGTTGACTTTATTCTGATTTATGTAGGTGTAGATCTTACGGCATCGCGTAATGCAGGCAACATGTTCCAGCAGGATTGGTCAAAAGCTGTATCAATTTGTTGGTACATCAACTGTCGACTAGATAAAGCTGCTTGCTTGTTGTCAGATGCCAGCTCTTCCTGTCTTTTCATCACCTATTGTCCTCTGAAGGACCTGGTTGGTGTTCGTGCAAAGTCTTGCCATTTGTTCCAGCTAGCCCAGCCTGTTTGGGGATAGTCTTGTCACGTGTTCCTGCCAGCTAATTCTGTGGATAGTCTTGCCGCATGTCCATGCCATCTAATTCTGTGCATAGTCTTCGCACGTGTCCCTGTCAGCTAATTCTTGTCTTGTAAGCATGTCCTAGCCAGTTCAGCTTGTTGGTGGATAGTCTTGTCACATTTCTCAGCAGCTGATTCTGTGGATAGTCTTGGCACGTGTCCCAGTCAGCTAGTTCTGTAGACAGTCTTGCCTCGTATGTCCCAGCCAGCTGATTCTGTGGATAGTCTTGGCACGTGTCCCAGTCAGCTAGTTCTGTAGACAGTCTTGCCTCGTATGTCCCAGCCAGCTAAATCTGTGGATAGTCTTGCCACATTTCTCAGTCAACTAATTATGTGCAGTCTTGGCACGTGTCCCAGCCAGTTAATTCTGTGGATAGTCTTGCCTCGTATGTCCCTGCCAGATAGTCAGGAAGAAAGGTGGCAGAGTGGTTAAGACGTTTGCCTGCCAAATTCAATGCGTGACTAGCGTGAGTGACCCGGGTTTGAATCCCGGCCTCGCCCTTTCTGTCTAGTTCAAAACGAAAATCGAACTGAACGTCGAGTCCTTCGGATAGGGACTTTAAAGCTAAGTCTGACCAGTGCGCTTTACGCACGTACAAATACCACGGAAGTTAAAAGTCGGTAAGAGCAGGGAGAAATCCCGCTGCGTGGTATAACCAAATTGTTAGCTAGTTTTCCCAAGTGTGCCCCCCCCCCCTCCTCACCCTGCCCCCCCTCCTCACCCAGCCCCCCCCTCCCCCCAAAAAAAAAAAAGAAAAAAAAAAAAAAGGCGGTAGGCCCTGCGGCGATGCTCTCTCAGGGGAAGAGCAGCCCGAATTTCACAGAGATCTGTCTGTATATATTCTTGCTTTGTATGTTTCAGCAAACTTAAGTATGTGAAGAGCCTTGCCGCATGTCCTATCCAGTTAATTATGTGGATAGTCTTGCCACTGTGTGTGTGTGTGTGTGTGTGTGTATGTGTGTGTGTGTGTGTGTGTGTGTGTATGTGTGTGTGAGTGTGTGTGTGTGTGTGTGCGTGTGTGTGCGTGCGCGCATGTTATTGGATGGGGGTTTAGGAGTTGGTGTCATCATGTTAAAAGTGGCTGTGATGTTGTGGCTTGTTTTCTTTGTATCGATGCGTGCCATTTTGGCTTTTTTTCCAGGGATTTTAGTCGGAGAGAAGGACTGCGTGGAAGATGATGATTGTGTCAGCACGGGTGTTTGTCATGACCAGAATCAATGCAGTGAGTGTATTATTTGTTGCTTTGTAAAACATATCGTTTTGTTGTAAAGACTTGCATTCCTTCTTTTTTTTAAATATCCCCGAATCTTGCCTCGTTTCTGAAGTCAATTCAATAGACAATGTGGTGCTATCTGTTTATGGCGAATTTTCTCCCTTTTTATCCTGCAAATCAGTTATGTGTTTAAATCAATAATTCATCAAGACTTATAAGTCTGTTTTATTTTGTGTAGTTTTGAGTGTTTTTAGGTTTAAAAAAAGACTGTTTGTTTCGGTAGTTCTTTTAAGCTTTTGTGCTTTTTAATAATACTCTTATAAACCCTATTTTATCTCTGAAGCAAAGTAACAGAATGCCCTCTACATGTGTTGGCAAACAGTTCCCAAACCTGGTAAACCCGGCGGACCATGTCTAACTGAAAAGGAATATCTGCCATGTGGCAACTCTAAGGCGGAGTGTGGGCTAGAACAAATCTGTCAGTGTCGCAATGGTTCAGTTCCTGACCCGTCAGATTTGTCGTGCAGTAAGTCGTAAGAAAACTTCTGAAACTTTCATGAACAGTAATGAATAACATAAGGACGGCAGCATTGTCAATCTCAGATGACAATGGATTAGTTGAACAAATCTGTCTGGAGTATGTTTTAAAACATGCCAAAATGTATTACAAAATAGCATAAGTATAGAGTGCACTTGACATGCTAAATCAGCACTGGTTTTGTTACTAACGTGTATACCTATAACATTAAAAACAATGAAATGTGTTGCGCGAAGATGTACATTTTGGTCACTTTTTTCACATTTTCTATATATTTTTATTTTTAAACTGTGATTCTGAAATAGTTTTGTGATGTATTCAATTTCATATCGTTGAAACATAAACAGATTTGTGTGGCTGTGTGCTGATCTTTCTTACTAAAGAATGAATGAATGGAAAACTTGTAATATTTATTTTTCTATTGTGTGGTCTTCTAGGTCTTCTAATTTTAGCATTGTTAGCACATTTAATATATATAAAAAACCCACCAAAAACGTGTGTGCATTTTGCTGATTGTTTACTTTATAATGTCTAGAAATAGGTGACGGAAAGCCATGCA
>JAGGCT020002359.1:0-42500 GCA_017654935.2 Phymorhynchus buccinoides | reverse complement strand
AACAAAACTCACACACGCACAACGACACACACGCACGTACGTGCTCGCATGAGAGTGAACGCGTTCTTGCACACAGACATACACACACATCCCCACACACATTTAATCAAACACACAGAAAAACACATTCTCACTGAAACGCACACACACTTACTCAAACATACACCTGTACAAATAAATGGAATGATAATTTAAAAAAAAAAATGCTTACAGTTACTAAAACGTATAGCTATTATAGTAAGCATACTATTCTGTGATCACTTGTGTTTGTAAGTTCCCTGGGTGCATGTCTGTAACGCAGGTTCCCAAAATGGGACAGTTGGTGGGAGATGTGGCTCTCTGCCTTGTGATGACCCCAAGGCGGTGTGTGAAAAAAACACCACCTGTCGGTGCCAACTTGGTTATGTCCCAGAGCTGTCTGATTTATCATGCAGTAAGTAGACTTAGCACTCATTTTGCCAGAATAAAATTGTCTAATGTACCTTACATGATGAGTCATTGACTTTCTGAGTCTAGGATGGTGCTGTTATATACCTTTCACAGTTGTCTATAAACGTTCATTGCATTTTAAATGTGAACTGGCAACAAACTGTGACAGACATGTATTGCACCATGCAATCTGCTTAAACAGTGTCTTTCACTCTTTGATGCAGTTTGCACACTGTGGCTGTGACACAAGTCTACATAGGTGTATTGACATGTAGAGTTTAGTTTTCATGTGCCATTTTATCAGAATAAATGGGTTTTTTATGGTTTGTTGCAGCCTTGTAGTTGTAGCCCATTCATTAATGTTCCTTAGGGAAGGAAGGTGGCAGAATGTTCACCTGCCAATTTCAATGCATGCGTGAGTGACGCAGGTTCAAATCCTGGCCTCGCCCTCTCTTTCTAGTTTGACGGGAAAATGGAACTGAACGTTGAGTCCTTCAGATGGGGACTTAAAGCAAGTCTGATCCGTGTGCTTTACGCAGATAAAAATCCCATGGCAGTTAGAAGTCGGTAAGTAGGAGAAATCCTGCTGCCTGGTATGACCAAATTGATAGGTTTCCCAAGTCCTCCCCCCACCCCCTTTTTTGTTTGTTGTATGTTCCAGTTCATGTTTCAGTTTTTTCCCTGCCTTTTTCCCGAGAACAAAAGGCCATTCTGAAATTACCATGTATGCAATTGCTAAACCCGTACCGTGTGTGTGTATGTGTGCGTGCGTGCGTGTGACTGCGTGTGCTTTATTGTGCATGTATATGCTCAGTCGTGTGTGTGTTTTTATACTGTACACCTACATGTATGTGTTTGTTTTTGTTTTCTGTTTTGTTTTGTTTAAATGTATGGAGATCCACATACATTCGTCAATTGAATAGTTAACCCAAGTTTATTGGTGTTTCTCTTTGTTTGTGACAATTGTGTCTGTGTGTCGATATATAGAACTGGATGCCGGAGAAGCGTGCAGTAGAACATCACAGTGTCGGTCAGAAACAGTGTGTGGTGCTCGGCAAGGTTCTCTTGACCTAACGTGCAGTAAGTACTGGAGACATCCAATCTAATTAACTCTTCTAGTCATACGTCACTACGCCCCCACCAAATGCAAAGACATCCACTGCCAAGTACCCTGCCATGTGCTTGTTTATTGTTAGAGCTTATGTAACTATTTCTTTCAACGCAACGCATGCACGCTCGGAAAAAAAAAAAAAGTTACTCCCCTCTTGTCGGTTGAGATGCAACAGACAACCAAGAATGTCCAAAAATAATGGCGCTAGAAGAGTTAAAACACACAGCATAATACTGTGTAGATAGTGTTGAACACCAGACTACATTGACAAAGTGGTTGTGACTGTTTGTGTGTGTGTGAGAGAGAGAGAGAGAAAGACAGGCAGGCAGGCAGATATACAGACATATTAAACATGTGTGTTTCTACTATAAGGTTATGTGCATATCTTCCTAAACTTTTGTAGCGCAACTCATCCGCAGTCTCCATAAAAACTAATAAAGTAAAGTAGGAAATAAGTAGATGGGATAATTATGCGGATGGGTTTCCGCATGTAATGTGCACACTCCTCCTTATTTCTTACTTACAGATGTCTTTTTTGCAGATTGCAGATTGGTTTCCGTATGGAAGTTCTTGTAAACGTGCACACGACCTTAGCATCTGTATATTGATTGCAAAACCAAAATACTAAAAAAACATTTGACCTGTCCCAGATACATTTTTGCTAGGACTGGTGGTTTTTACAGAGGCTTTGATATTGTGATTTCTGTTGTTTTCACTGGGTTTTGTTTCCCTGGACCAGTGGGCTGGTTTTTGTACTACTACTGGATACTGGGGGAACTGTCGCTGATCAGACTGGGTTCAAAGTTCCTAGCGTGATCATTGTGTGTGTGGTTTTTTTCTTTCCTTTACGTCTTCCATGTTTGATGTTTTCCTGTAATTCTTCTTTTGCAATCTGTTCATACCTTTCATGCTTAAAAGAAGAGATTGATTGACTGTTTGGGAGAACGAGCAAAAAGACGGCTACATAATTATTATTAAACAAAATATTATTAATATAATGATTTCAACATGATTATTTATGTTCAGTTTTCCCTACCCTGTCATTTAATCATGATGAAGGGTGACTTTTCTTCCAGAGATCCGAGTTGGCTATCCCGGCTGCACTGTAGACACTGACTGTTTCGACGATTTAGTGTGTGATGAACGCAACGTGTGCAGTAAGTCTTACCTTTCTAACCATACTTTCCTTTTGTGACATTTTTGTGTCTAACTTGATGTGGACGTCATGACAATGATATGACATGCTTAACGCTATGAAGCGCAATGTTAAGAAGTATGAAAACTAACGACAGAAACATTCATGTTTTGTTTTTTTCTATGATGAACTATCAAAAGTAAATTATTCGGATTTCCAATCAAAAAGGCTGTGTCATATTTTTTAATATTGAGAATTTTTCTTGAGTGTTCTTGTACGAAATAAGCCAGCGATACAACTGTTGCTGATGATTTACTACAAAGTACTACAAGGTGTTGCAGCCATGGCCAGACTGAGCAGAATCTGGAAAAGCAACATCAGCTTCACTACCAAGTACTCTTCCAGTCACTCGTAGGGGTGCGGCTAAATACAGAGTGGTGCCGAATGGTGCTGAATAATGCCGAATTTTGAGATTACTAAATGCTCAAAATGGTAACATTAACTTTTAACCCTAAAAACAGCCACCCAAAACAGCAGCGTGAATGCTAAGTCTGCCATTTGTTTTCCTTGGGCAACGTTTACGACACTCATTTAGCTGACTTTGCAGCAGTGGACTTGGCGATCGTTGAACGAAGTACACTTTCAGTTCGTTTTTCTTTCTTGATTATTTTATTTTTTCATTATATTACTTTGATGAACATAGCTCTAATCCGATTATAACCCTGTCCATTACCCGATTAAAGGTGAAACTTGTAGGAAATTGGCTCAACCATTCAGTGTTTTGACCATTCAGCATTTGGCATTATTTGGCACCATTCTGTGTTTAGACACACCGACTCGTAGTCACCGTTTTTCTCTACGGGTATGAAAGGTGGACATTATTGGCCGACTCTGAGAAGAGAATCCAAGCTTTTGAGGCAAAGTGCCTGAGAAAACTGCTGGGCATCTCATACCTAGAACGAAAGATAAACGACTATGTCCGCAACAAGTTCAATGACCTGGTTGGGCCGCAGGAATGACTACTATCCACGGTGAAGCGTCGCAAGCTTGTCTGGTTTGGCCACGTCACCCATCATGATTCCTTGTCTAAGACCATCCTTCAAGGTGCTGTGGAGGGGGGCCGCCATCGTGGCCGACAAAAGAAGAGCTGGGCTGACAACATCAGAGTAGTCAAACATGGACATGAACAACCTGATCCCTTGCACACCACAGAGAGAAATGGAGGACCCTGTCAGCTGCTGCTCCCCATCAGTTCCCCCAACGATCACGGAGGTCAAGAGACTAGAAGAAGAAGAAATAATACATTAAACTGCTCTTATATTATAAGTAATATGGCAGTAGAAGAAGTAGTAGTGGAGGTATACATGAAGAAGTAGTAGCTTTGCATTCTTTTGCCTTGTATTCCATCTCATGATCTGTGATTTAGCATATTTGCGTATGTGCTTACAAGTTTTTTTGTTGGGTATATTTTTTAAAGAACATATTATGTGGTGTGTTTGCCTGCGTATGCCTATGTAGAACAAGATGACAGAGGATCATGCAGCAGTACATCACAGTGTCGGTTTGGAACAGAGTGCGTTAGACGACGGACTTCTTCTGACAAGAAATGCAGTAAGTGGTAGATAAATAAGATGGCATGTGAAAACATGCTTGGTGTCCAATCAGCAGTGTATCTAGCATAGTAAATGAAGGGCAGGTAAAACTCTTAAGGGCACACACACATTAGATCCGCAATCCGTAAGTTCCGTGTAGAAATTCTATGCACTTATATAAGAAATATGCGGACGGGATTGCGCATGAGTTTCTGCACGTAATGTGCACACTCTTTCATATTTCTTACTTCCAGATTTTGTTTACGGATTGCGCATGGGTTTCCACGCGGAACTTCCGCATATTTGCACTCAGCTGAGCCTTAGTGTGATAAATTTACCTAACCTTAGTCATATCTGCTTAGAACACCAACCGCTTATTGTTGTATTGTTATCTACAATGCACAGAATCACTTCAAAATTTGTTAAGTGGTATATTCTCTGGTATATTGCTTGCTACTCTAGTCTAATACAAGATGGCAAAGCCATATAAGTTAAAACTGTACGTCCAGTTCAGTGAAAAAGGGGGAAAAAAGAGCAAGAACCAAAACAAAAGGAATATTTTATCAATGTTATAATTGAAGTAGTTCGCAACGTTTATGCGCATGCATTCTTTATTGTTTTAAAGGGAGGGTGCCTATTGACTCTGGATACTTGATGAAAAACATAAGGAAGTTTTGAATGAAAGTGAATTGTGACGTTGTGTCGGTTTTATCTCCATTATAACATGGCTGTTTACAAGAAACACCCTTAGGTGACAATTTATCACTGTCAACTTTGATTTAATTCCACCGTTTGTTGTTCAATAATCAGTATTTGTGTAAAAATAAAAGGTCTGTCATGTAATTTTCTATGTTTGATTGAAAAACAATCTTACATCCGTGTGTGCTATCTTATGACCCAAATTAATCCAGAAAAGGAACAAAATAGAATTCCATTTTTTTTGTAACTCACTGTGTTAGTTCTTATAAAGTTTCAATTCTCACCTTGTAAGAGAATCTATGTGATGGGCTCCATTTTCAATCTATGCTTGCAAAGTACAGGTTTGTTGAAATAAAAATATTGTATTGTGATGTCATGAAGTTGTTATGATGAATTATGTAACGTTTTTGTTGTGTTTTTTAAGACACACCTGCTGTGAAGTTCCTGCTATAATTTAATTTCAGGGATTCAAGTTGGATTTGAAGGCTGCATAACTGACGATGATTGTGTGAACGTGGGGTTTTGTGATAGCCAGGGTTTTTGCGGTAAGTCTTTCCCTTGCTGTTTTGTGATTTTGAGTTGTTGGTTTTGTTGAAACTTATATGGTTTTCTCTTTATTCTTTCTAATATGTGTTATTGATTTAGAGGCAATTCAATCTGGGATGATGTTAACTGTATGTCATTTGAAAAGTGAAAATGCTTCACTGGAAATGTAAAGCAGAACTAGATAAACCCGTGCTCTGCACAGCAGCACCCCTCCCTTCCGCCCACTCACCCGTGCTCCGCATGGCAGCATGAAGCATCTGCACTTCCTAGCTTCGCTTGGGGTTTCCCCTATCCTGCTTTCCCCCTCCCCGTGTCACCCCCCCCCCCCCCCCCCCCCCCGCCCGCCCACCCCAGCTTTCCCCCTCCCTGGGCTGCGTCCCCCTCCCTTCCGCCCACTCCCCTCCCCTTTAAAAAAAATGATGAAAAGCCTCCCCCAAAAAAAAAAATTGTGGTTAGTTAAAAGACAATCTAGAAATCTTAGTTACAAAAAATGCACCAATCATATCCCTATAAAATATTTTGGCTGTACATTCTACATAGTATTACTATTTTAAATATATTTCTTCCATCAGATTAGTTGTAAAAATGTGAAATATGCTTAGTAGAAAATGTTCTTAAATAATTCACTTAGTATTGCAAACATAAATAAAATTGCCCATGAGTGAAAATCTAGCATTTCCACTGAATATAACTAATTTAGTGACATACTACAACATATTCTTGAATGTTATTTATGAGAAGTTGCTTATGGTAAACTAAAGTTGCCTTGAACAACATAATTGAAAATATAAAGATGAACTAAATGTTCCTCCCGAAACAGCTGTGGCTAAGCCGACCAGGATATATTCTTCCTAAGCACTGAAGGGTTTAAAGGACAGATGCTGTTTAAATTATATAATTTGATTGCTTTCCCCTTGTTTGCTCCACAGGACCCAATGCTGGGAAAGCTGGTGGGGAATGTCTCACTACCGGAGGATCTGAGCCCTGTGGTGACACTGACGCAGCGTGTGAGGCAGACAAATCCTGTCAGTGCCGCGCCGGTTTTGTTCCAGATCGGTCAGACTTATCTTGCAGTAAGTGTTAATTATGAACACTTTTCAGACCTATCATGCAATTATTTCTTTGAAGTTTTGTTTGTTGCCTTCTCCTTTGTTTGCTGTGTTGCCGTTGTATTTATTTACATTTGTTTTGCTGTGTGACCCTTGTAGTTATTTACATTTTGGGTTTTTTGCTCGCTGATAAACGTCCATCACATTGTGAAACACATTAATGTCGAGCAATTGCACTCGATGCACAGGACTACAATCATGTTATTCAAATGTTACAAATTTATTCACGTTTTCCTATCTCGAGGTACCTTACTCTGAATATGTAAAACCTGGTAGCAGAAATGGGCAAAGATGTACTTTAGTCATCCCTCTCATGCTTACCATCCTCAATCTTGATTGAAGTCTGCTTCTTTCAGTTTTATGAAAATATACCTAGGCTGATGGCAAGCCTATCCTTTTTCCAAAATTGGGAGAACGTTGCTTCTCGGTACAAAAGTTATCTGCGAAGATGTGAGGAAGGTGACTCTAATGCATGATACCCAGAAATGCAAAAGCTAGTAATTACCTCGCCTTGAGAGCAGAAGTGTAAAAAGCCATAGCAGACACTGAGACAGGCATAAGAGCTTGCTGCTGATGAAGAGCTTTATATAAGAGCGTGCTGATGATGAAGAGAGGGTTAGTTACGATATAAATAACATCTGTATTAATAAAAATTCGGGACTTTCCTGGTGTTGCACTACCTCCGGGCAGTACCTCCAGGATCGTTCCCACCATCTTTATATCTACTAATGTCCCATATGTGTCTGTTCCAGACCGGAGGACGTTAAATAGATGTTCACGATGAAGAGAGGATGCTTGTGATATATATATATATAATGAAATGTGTCTGTTTGCATGTGTGCATCCAAGTGTTTGTGGATGTCTCTTAAGGCCTTGTCCGACGATGCTTCCTCTCGCATGCCCCTAGTAGCTCTCTCACGCTGTGAGAATGGCTGAACACTCTTGCGGAAGAGCGAGTGATTGCATCGTCAGACTTTGCCTTTAAGAAATTAATAATGCATATGATAAGAATCATGAGTCTATGTCCATGTGTGCGTTTTAAGTGGTAATCTGTGCAATTGTATGCAATGTTGGTGTCTGTACAATGCAGTTCATGGTTTGATGTTGTAATAGTTCCATATGTGTGTAAATGTGTCACCATTGTCTATATGATCTGTATGCCAATGTGATCATGTGTAGAGCTCAGAGATGGAAAGCCATGCAACAGTGCATCACAGTGTCTGTCTGGGAGAGTGTGTGAAACACGGCAAGGTTCCTTGGTCCTAAAATGCAGTAAGTATTGGACAATAAGACAGCGATAAAAAGAAAAAAAGAATATCGGTGGTTTCGCATTGAAGTATGCCTGTGGTTTTTTTTATGTGTATTTGTGAAATTATGTTATTGTTTGTTTAATTTCACACCTCAATTTTGGTTCTTTTCGTATGTATTGAAACTCTAGGCTCTAAAAAAATTGAAATTTGGATGAAAACTATCTGAAATAATAGATTACTTGGATTGGAAAGTATTATCATTATTTAGATGTTATTTTCTTTTGTGCATTTCCGTAATAATATATCATATGTTTGTGCATTCACATGTATGTGCCTTTTGTTTAAACAATTGGAGGCAAGCGCTTGCTTATGTATGGTTTGTGTATGTATGCCGTTTGCAACCAGTGTAATTTCCTCCATGCTGGTCATGAATGTTTTTTTGTTTTTGTTTTTTTGTTATCAGTGATCCGATTGACGGTCAAGGACTGCACTACTGATGACGAGTGTGTCAGCACTTTAGTTTGTGACGAAGACAACACATGCAGTAAGTCTTCCTTTGTTCTGTTCCTTTCAGGGAATATCTTTCAAGAGTGAAAAATAAATCATTAGGCAGATGTGGTTTTGATGTTACTAAAATTTAAATATGTTCAATAGAAAAAAAAAGGTTGATGGAAGAATGGCTCATGCTATGTTATAATGCACAGATAAAAGATGGGTAATTATCTAATACACGTGACAAAGCGTTCCAATCATTACATGGATTTCCCCCTCACCAAGAAATGTGACCATCCATCTCTGTCTATCAAGTATAATTCAACTGAAAGAAACTCAATGTCATAAATCTTGAGGGAGTATTTTTTAAGACCTACCAACATGAATGGGGGGAACATCATAGATACTTCAGGAAACTTAGAACTAAAACAAAACAAAAAGCAAATAAAACAAATCACAAATGAAATGCACATTTCAATTGTTAAGAAGTAAGATTTGGCCTGTGTGAATGTGTATTTTGCAGAGCTGAAAGATGGCGAGGTGTGCACCAGCCCATCGCAGTGTCGGTCTGGAAGAGAATGTCATCAACAACAGGATTCTCCTGACAAGAAATGCAGTAAGCACTGTAGACATCAGAGTATAACAGAAACATTGTGATATTGGCTATGTCAAGTTGAGGATTAGAATAACATAATTATCTGTATCTATCATCTATTGGTGTGGGTTTTGTATGCAGGCATCTAAATAAATTACAGCAACCCTTATAGCTGAACCACTTATAATATTGATCAGAACCAACAGAGAAATGCATTTGGAGACATTGTCAAGCTTGCTGACATTGACCTTGATTGTTAGACTGTGTGATTGTGGGCCAAAAAAACCCTTTTTTACCCCTTATAACCATATGAATTCTTGATCAGCATCACTCGAGGAATGCATTTGCAGACGTTTTGAAGCTTGTTGACCTTGAACTTAACCTTTGACCCTGTGGCTGTTGTTCGAAAACCATTGTTTGTACACATTTATAAGCATATTATATTCTTTATAGTCCTGGAACCATATTTTTTTTCTTGATCATCCTAACCCAGAAAACGTAGTGAGAGACGTTTGGAGCTTGTTGACTTTCACCTTTGACTTAACTGACATGTGTGAGAGCACAGCAGTGGCTGTAGGCTGTAAATTGTTGGCCATACATCCTATGCCCATATATATCATTGATCAGCTCTGCCCAAGGAACACAGTGGTTGTAAATCACTAGCCATATGCCCTATACCCATATATATCCTTGATCAGCATCACCTAAGGACCACAGTGGCTGTAGTGTAGGCTGTAAATCGCTATGCCCTATGCCCATATATATCCTTGATCAGCATCACCTAAGGACCACAGTGGCTGTAGTGTAGGCTGCAAATCGCTATGCCCTATGCCCATATATATCCTTGATCATCATCACCTAAGGACCACAGTGGCTGTAGTGTAGGCTGTAAATCGCTATGCCCTATGCCCATATATATCCTTGATCATCATCACCTAAGGACCACAGTGGCTGTAGTGTAGGCTGTAAATCGCTATGCCCTATGCCCATATATATCCTTGATCAACATCACCTAAGTAACACAATAGAGGGAGGAAGGCTGGGACAAGAAGGTGCAGGAATAGAGTATGGTATTGGGTAAAGAATTGTGGGCATTTCTCTTGCTTGACAATACACTTGTTGTTCTTGGTTTTTTTTAAGCAAACACAATTTCAGTTTTTTTGTTTACTGATTTGAACCATAAATAAGCCTCTGACGTATATTGCATATGTTTTAAATATAGTGCATTGAGAACAGTGTGTGTGTGCGTGTGCGTGTGCGTGTGTGTGTGTGTGTGTGATAGAGCATGTGCTGCAATGATTATTATTGAGGAGTGTGTGTGTGTGTGTTGACTACAGTACAGGGTGTCTCAGAAGTCGCGAATCATTATTTTGCTGTTTAACTTTATTTCTTCTGTCTCTAAGTGAATCATGTAATATGCATTTTCACGAGAACAGAGGCAACTTCCTTAGGAGACATGAGAGCCCAATCATTAATGTGAATCACTTTGAAACACATTGAATGTATACTGCGATTTGTACTCATTGATATTTTTGCGTTTTATTTACTTCCTTTTTATGGTGACTTTTGTGACACCCTATTTGTTCTGAGTCTCTGTAACCAGTGGAACAAGCTTCTTTTTTTCTTTCAGTCCTACTTCACAGTACCTGCTACAAATGTGTGTGTGTTTTGTTTTTCAGAAATTCGAATTGGATTTAAATTCTGCGGTATAAATGAGGACTGTGTGGACATTGGTGTTTGTTCCGACCAGAAGGAGTGCAGTAAGTCTTGTACTGTTATCAGAGTGGATGTGAACATACTTGTATTTTTGTAAATGTAAACAATGTCTTTATCTGTATATACCATATTTTTAAGACTATGTATAAGGCGCACCTTTTTTTTAGGCACACCTATCAAATGTTACCAAAAAATTAGATTTTGTATTTTCTTATAAGGTGCAGGGCTTATAGTCCGGAAAATATGGTAAGCATGAGTGTTTAATATGGGTCCATTCAAATATGAGCAATGCAACACAGTAAGTGGAATGACTCAAATATATACCAAAGTGTAAACACATTTCAATTTCATATACTGTAAAATCCCTAGAAATCGCCCAGTATTACCAAGCCCCACCCCATCCTCATTTCTGGCTAAATGTTATGCAGAGGGGTCCTAATCTAGCAAACATCCACCCCACCCCACCCTTATTTAACAGACAAAACATAATTGGAGATGTAGAGTGGCACAGTGGTGTCGCGTTCGCTTCGTGTCAAGTAAACCCGAGTTCGAACCTGGGTACAGGGGATTTTTTTCCTCTCATTCTGCACTAGGCCTTAACGGTCTGAACGTGGAGTCTTTCGGATGAGACGATAAACCGAGGTCCCGTGTGCCCATGCACTTAGCATACGTTAAACCCAGTGGCAACGAAAAAGTTGTCATTTGGTCAAAATTTACCCCCCCCCCCCCCCCCCCCTCCCTCATCAGTGACAAAAATCGCATGGGAAAAAAAAAAAAAAATTGGGTGGCGCGCCTCTGGCTGCGACGCGCTCTCCAGGTGGGAGCAGCCCGAATTTCACAGAGACGCCTCTGTGACTATAAAGTACCTAATACCTAATAATAATAATAATAATTAGAAAGTAGAGGGAAGACAGAGACATTGTCTATAAAATAATAGAAGTACGGAAAAGAAAAGGGAAACCAAAAGAAAGCTGTTCGAAGGATTGCCTACCTGGGGGAGGAACGAATTGAAAGAGGAGTGGTGAAGAATAAAGATCTATTGTGCAAGGCGATAAAATAACCGGAGCAGTCGAAAAGAGCGCACCGCTAATAAGCTAAAAGAGCGCATTTTGCATGCTAATAAGAGCGCGTGTTCATGCCAAAAAGAGCGCACGTGAATGTGGTTTTCGTGCTAATAAGCGCGCATAGGTGAAATCGTTCTCACCAGACATTTACCATTTGCACTCGTCTGTTTGCTAAACTTCAGTCTTCTTGCTGTTTTAGAGAAAGAAACTTTCGATATGTCCACGATTCAACACATCAACACGTTAGGGATAGGGTTTGGGTTAGGGATAGGGTTAGGGATAGGTTTAGGGTTTCACATCACATTTTTGTTCGATCTTTCTTAGGTTCCAAAGATGCGCGCTTATTGGACAAAACATTGCGCTCTTTCTAGCTTCATTTTTTTTTACGCGGGCTTTTAGAGAGTAGGTAAAACGCGCGCTTATGGGATGCACCCAAAATAACATTGGCGCTGCTTTCAATGTGCAAGTATTTTCAGCATCAAACATGTGGCTCTTTTTTTTTTCTTTTTTTCTCTCTACTGCATCACTTCGTTTTGCCTGCCCCTATCTCTTTTTGGTTCTAGGACAACTACCCCCTGGACAAGTACCTCCGGACATCACCCCCTGGACAACTACCCCCTAGGACAACTACCCACCGGACAAGTACCCCCCCCCCCCTCCCTGAAAGCATATAGAGTCAAATAAAAAAAGGGAACAAATGGACATGGATTTTTTTTTACTTGTATATTATATTTATGGTGTAGAGTGGCACAGTGGTATCGCGTTCGCTTCGCGTCAAGTAAACCCGAGTTCGAACCTGGGTACAGGGGATTTTTTCCTCTCATTCTGCACTAGGCCTTAACGGTCTGAACGTGGAGTCTTTCGGATGAGACGATAAACCGAGGTCCCGTGTGCCCATGCACTTAGCATACGTTAAACCCAGTGGCAACGAAAAAGTTGTCATTTGGTCAAAATTTACCCCCCCCCCCCTCCTCATCAGTGACAAAAATCGCATGCAAAAAAACCAAAAGAAACAATGGGTGGCGCGCCTCTGGCTGCGACGCGCTCTCCAGGTGGGAGCAACCCGAATTTCACAGAGACGCCTCTGTGACTATAAAGTACCTAATACCTAATATATTTAAAAGTTTACATTGCATGGACTAATTTCTATATGCAAGGCAATTATATACCAGCAATTATATACAAGGCAAAATGTTCTTCGTATCTACATCTGTATGTTGTGCGCAATACTTCGTAGAAAGTCCAGGATAGAGCGGTTGCTATAGTCGGCCCCAACTCTAACTTAGCGCTCGGTGATGGCCTTGTAGTTGCCGCGTTGTGGTGGAGCCGCTTGTCCAGCTAGTATCTGGGGGGTAGTTGTCCTGATACCGTGTGTGTGTGTGTATGTGTGTGTGTGTGTGTGTGTGCGTGTGCGCATGCGTAATGTTTAACAAATAATATGTGGGGGGTACGTGTCCGGGGGGTAGTTGTCCGGGCCGGGGTAGTTGTCCTGATACCCTCGTTTTACCTCCCGACCTGTTCTGTTTGGTCAATGTTTCCCAGGATGTTCCTTCTTATGTTATTACATTTCTTCACTGGCCCATTCAAATGGTGCATTGCACTTTCTCTTTGAGTAACAAACCAACTACAATAAAACCAGCACACACAACTCTAAGAACAAAAGAAGAAGATGCACACAAAAAATGGATTTGGAGACGAAAATGGAATGTATTTATGTAAAGTCCAAGTTAATTGAGCAAACAAAACCTTGAAAACCACCGGCACTGTTCCCTTTTTCTCACCACCATAGCATCCAAATGATATGTAGTGCACTTTTTTATTTCATAAAAGTATGACATTTCTTGTGCAATGGGGTGAATACTTAGCAAATACCCCCCCCCCCCCAATTTTGCAATAGATCTCTGCGGAGGGGTGGTAGTTGTTTGCTAGGGATGTTACAGTATATATTGTGTTTGCTTCTGTGATCCATGAGCCCTTTTTGTAGACGATATGTGTCTGTATGCCATGTTGACTGCTTTGAAAATCTGGGCATGGCCCGGGGATGCAGAAGAAGAAGTGTGTACATTATGTGTAAAGATGAAAACTGCTATCATTTAATTTTAAAGAAAATAATTTAAATGCCAGTTGTGTGTTTGTCCTACAGGTCCCAAACCTGGAAAACTAGGTGGAGCATGTCAAACGTCCTGTGATGATCCAAACGCATTGTGTGGAAAAGACCAAATCTGCCAGTGTCCCAATGGTTATGCTGCAGAACTGTTAGATTTGTCATGCAGTAAGTTGTGTGAAACTCATACACGTGTTTGTTATGTGCCATGGACATGCATCTTTCAGTTTTACACTGATTTCATTTTTTTAAATGCTACTAGAAACTGAACTTTTAAATCATCCTAAACATATCGACCACAAGCAATTTGGGGCGTTTTGAACTTGGTTGTTCTATCCCGGGAGTCTCTCTAGGAAATATTGAAAACAGCATGGTGATGCCATATTGTTTTCAAAGGCAATGTAATAATTTGTCAAGGCTTATCGGACTCAAACTGTCTGTCCATCATTTTAACTGTCTATCTGTCTCGTTATCTCTCTCTCTTGCCTTGCCTACCATAATCCTGTCTGTCTGTCTATTTGCCTCTCTCTAGAGCACCAGAAAATCACCAGCCCTCTCAGGCTCTGTTAATGGTCTTAACTCACTCGCCACTGGCTGGTTGCTTCCCCTCACAACCATCCAGGACAGGCCATTCGACTAGGTTAAAAAACACATTGCCACAACCATTCAGGACAGGCCATTCGACTAGGTTAAAAAACACATTGCCACAACCATTCAGGACAGGCCATTCGACTAGGTTAAAAAACACATTGCCACAACCATCCAGGACAGGCCATTCGACTAGGTTAAAAAACATTGCCATGAAAAGGTTATGGACCAATATTTTCAGAGAGTATTACGAACACCATCTAAAAATCTACTAGACAATTGGAATGATTACAAAGAACAACTATATGAATATGATGATTAATTAATCAACAAGAAAATGAGCAATTGACGACCTTGTCAACTAAACAAAATACATGAACAAATGATGGTACTTTAAAAGCCTAACAGCTATAATTATCATCTTGTCCCTATTATCTGATCTGATCTGATCTGACCATGCACTAAGCGATTGTAAAATATCTTCGTCATTTGTCTCCTATTGACGAAAACAGCTAATACATAGAAAGAAGGAAAATCTCACATTCCGATTTCTGAACCCCTAAACCAAAACTGAAAGTAAAGTCTGCAATAATTGGTTGATTTCAAGAAATGAAAAGTCAAAGCAAACTAAACATAGATTACAACGTGAAAGCTGGTTACACGCTAGAAATCAAAACCTCTTGAAAACTCTCATGAGCCGGATCCAGCTCATTTGTCCTAAACGACTGTGCATGCTATGAGCTCAGTTGGATCCGGTTCATTCATCCCGAGTGAGTTAATGATTTAACTAAATTTTAGGTCAGAATTGTGCGTGTGTGTGTGTGTGTGTGTGTGTGTGTGTGTGTGTGTGTGTGTGTGTGTGTGATGTTAATATGTCATGTTCTTGTCTGTGTATTGATGAATAGAACTGGATGATGGAGAGGCATGCACGAGTACATCACAGTGTCTGTCTGGTAGAGAGTGTGAAACACGAAAAAGTTATTCTGACATGAAATGCAGTAAGTACTGGAGACATCAGAAGTTTTAGTAAAAACATAATGTGTTATATTACTATTAACAAGTAAATCTCTGTTTATGTGTACATGTGTATGCTTATCCATAGCAATACTTCTGTGCTTGTTTTTGTCAATGTATATGAGCGTCCATGTCTTTCTTTTCTTTTGCTTTGCAGCTTCTCATAAAAAATATGTTCAAACAAATGCTACACGTTTGTGAAATTATCAGTGGATATCTTCAATTTATTGATGGTCTGCGTCCAATGTCATCTAGCTTAAAGGTGGACCCTGACCGATGAGTTTTTGCAAGAGACACGTCAAGATCACACGAAAGACAGCCTTTTCAAGTAACGGAACACTCACTTTTTGCTTTGGTTTCCTAGAAATCAAAACGGCGGATTCCTCCTTGGCGGAGATGCCGGAGAGAGAAGCCATTTTTGATGGGGTGGGTGGAGGCCACTCATTGTGGTTGAAGCTTTTTTTTCTTTGTAGTGCAGCAAAACAAAATTGGAGCTATTTCCCTTGTTGACTTGTGAGCGAAATTCCTTTTGGTAAACTGTATAAAATTTAAAATTTAAAAAAAGGTTTGTATTGTGGAAATTTCATGCAAACGATTTGGTCTAAACTCAGGCATGTGCCTTCTCTTTCACTGAAAGAATTTGACTCCCAGCACCTCCGCCAAGGAGGAATCGCCGATTTGACGGTTTGAATTCTAGGAAACCAGAGCAAAGTGAGTGTTGCAATTTCTGTAAAGGGTGTTTTCCTGGCGATCTCGACGTGTTTCTTGCAAAAACTTATCCGCCAGGGTGCCCCTTTAAGACTCAGTTAATGAGTTATTAAGAGTGACACTGATATCTTTGAAATGTATCAGATTTTGTAATGTGGTAAAAAATGAAATTGTTAATTAAAAAAAAATATGACTTCAATGCTGCAATGCTTGGAATTCAAAGGAATGTTTAGAATTATACTATGGAAGAAAAAGAATGGAAAACACTATTGCATTTCAGTTATGTTTACTAGTTAGTGCTATGTCAATCAACTTATAACTTTACTGTGCATTTACTGTGTGTGTGTGTGTTTGCGTGCATGCGAGAGTGTGCGTGCGTATGTGAATATGTTTATATTTTTTTTAAATTATTAAGAGTGCGTGTGCAAGTGTTGAAAGAGGAGCATAGCAAGGTTAATAGACAGTGCAATATAATCAGCATTACTCTTTTTCTCAACAAATTATGTCGGTCATGAAAGATGTTGGGTCTTCTCTTCTTTTTTTTCCCCCAGGGATCCAAATAGGAAATCCAGGTTGCACAGTAGATACTGACTGTGTTAAAGGATCGTTTTGTGATGTTCAACATGTGTGCAGTAAGTCTTTGCTTCATTTAAGCCATTTCTTGATTATAACATGTTCATTTTGTTTTAAAAAGAAGCAATAATTATTGTTGAATATTGACATGTGCAGACAGTACCATGCAAACGTTTTAGTGCATTTACTGAGTGCGCAATGATTTCTGTTTTTAATGTTGAGGTTTTTTTCCTTGTGTATTCGTTTGATGGACATATAATATAAAAAAATATATTTGTTGATATTTTTTATGAAAATGTGTTTGTTAAATGTGTGTGTGTGTGTGTATGTGTGTGTGTGTGTGTGTGTGTGTGTTCGTGTTTAGTATATTTGTGCATGTTTGTGTGTCTCTCTCTCTCGCTTTGCCTTTGAGCATGTATCTGTGTGTGCGTTTCTGCATCTATTATCTTCATTTATATTTGTCATGTATTTATGTCTGTATGGATTATGAGTGTGCGCACTTTGTGTTTGTGTGTGCGTGCATGTGCAAACGCTTATGTGCCATGCCATGTTTGTGTGTAGAACTAGATGATAGAGCAAAATGCAGCAGGACATCACAGTGTCGGCATGGAACAGAGTGTGGTAGACAACAAGATGATCCTGACAAGAAATGCAGTGAGTACTGGACACTTCATACAGGCAGCAGTAGAAAGCATGGAAGACGTCAAATGAACTGTGTTCATAGCAGTAAAACTGAATTTATCCATGTAAAACAATCATAATTTGTAGATCATGAGTTTAGTCCTATGGTACAACATGTTGTTTTCGCAGCTATTGGTATGACAGTTTCAGTTGAACGTGAGAATTTTGCATTATTAAGTGTTTTTTCCCCCCCGGATTCTTGATGTGTTGCTATGGAAATTATAGACGGCTCAACATCAGCATTTTCACTGTGATTTTTATTCTTATGATTTCAGACTTTGTATATCGCTGTTCATGAATTAAAGTGCCTTATCTCAAAAGACATCACTTCACAAGAGGCAAAAATAAGTATATTTCGGTCATTTCAGGTCAAAATGCATTTTTTTTGTCGCATAGCATCGCCGTCAGTAGAACTTTGTTGTTTACAGCTTTGTCAGATGATGCTCCTTGCTTTGATTGACTGGTATGCCCAAGACATCAAAGTTGACCAGTTTTTAGTTATATTAGTTTAATTCCCAGGCAGCGATATAATGAATGGTAGAAGGTGAATCATTAGTCACTGTGATCTGTTAAGTCACTACCGTAACACATGCTTATTGCAAACATTGTTTGTTTCAGGGCTTATTGTTGGATCGAAAGGCTGTGTGAGAAATGATGATTGCGTCGTCATTGCATTTTGCACTCGCCAGAATCAGTGCAGTAAGTATATATATGTCTTTTGTTGTTTTTGCTGTTATTTTGAAATTGCAAGTTCCTGTTTTTATTCAGTTATGAAGAAACTGTAAAGTTTAATGAGAGGCCTCTCTTGCATGTTTGTCACACATGCAGGTCCTAACAAAGTGCCTGATTGGTTCTTGCATGTTTGTCACACATGCATGTCCTAACAAAGTGCCTGATTGGTTCTTGCATGTTTGTCACACATGCAGGTCCTAACAAAGTGCCTGATTGGTTCTTGCATGTTTGTCACACATGCATGTCCTAACAAAGTGCCTGATTGGTTCTTGCATGTTTGTGACACAGGTCCTAACAAAGTGCCTGATTGGTTCTTGCATGTTTGTGACACAGGTCCTAACAAAGTGCCTGATTGGTTCTTGCATGTTTGTGACACAGGTCCTAACAAAGTGCCTGATTGGTTCTTGCATGTTTGTGACACAGGTCCTAACAAAGTGCCTGATTGGTTCTTGCATGTTTGTCACACAGGTCCTAACAAAGTGCCTGATTGGTTCTTGCATGTTTGTCACACATGCATGTCCTAACAATGTGCCTGATTGGTTCTTGCATGTTTGTGACACAGGTCCTAACAAAGTGCCTGATTGGTTCTTGCATGTTTGTCACACATGCAGATCCTAACAAAGTGCCTGATTGGTTCTTGCATGTTTGTGACACAGGTCCTAACAAAGTGCCTGATTGGTTCTTGCATGTTTGTGACACAGGTCCTAACAAAGTGCCTGATTGGTTCTTGCATGGTTGACACACAGGTCCTTACAAAGTGCCTGATTGGTTCTTGCATGGTTGACACACAGGTCCTTACAAAGTGCCTGATTGGTTCTTGCATGGTTGACACACAGGTCCTTACAAAGTGCCTGATTGGTTCTTGCATGGTTGACACACAGGTCCTTACAAAGTGCCTGATTGGTTCTTGCATGTTTGACACACAGGTCCTAACAAAGTGCCTGATTGGTTCTTGCATGTTTGTCACACAGGTCCTAACAAAGTGCCTGATTGGTTCTTGCATGGTTGACACACAGGTCCTTACAAAGTGCCTGATTGGTTCTTGCATGGTTGACACACAGGTCCTTACAAAGTGCCTGATTGGTTCTTGCATGGTTGACACACAGGTCCTTACAAAGTGCCTGATTGGTTCTTGCATGGTTGACACACAGGTCCTTACAAAGTGCCTGATTGGTTCTTGCATGGTTGACACACATGTCCTTACAAAGTGCCTGATTGGTTTTTGCATGGTTGTCACACAGGTCCTAAAACTTGGAAAACAAAGTGCCTGATTGGTTCTTGCATGTCTATCACACAGGTCCTTACAAACTGCCTGATAGGTTCTTGCATGTTTGTCACACAGGTCCTTACAAAGTGCCTGATTGGTTCTTGCATGGTTGACACACATGTCCTAACAACGTGCCTGATTGGTTCTTGCATGGTTGTCACACAGGTCCTAAAACTGGGAAAAACGGCGGAACATGTCCAGCTGGATCTGCACCTTGTGATGATCCCAAGGCGATGTGTAGCGAAAAGAAAACATGTCAGTGTCGCAAGGAGTTTGTAGCAGATCCGTCAGATTCGTCATGCAGTGAGTTGTGGGAAGATTTACTTATTTCTGTAACCTCAAGCTAACACCCCCACATTCCCAAACACTTCCATCACACACATGGACACAGTTAAAGACCTGGATATGTGCACACATACACGCACACGCTCACGCTTTATGCACACAGACGCATTTAGTTTAACATAAATTGACAGTTGCATTTAACTTATGCTTAGTGTCTTTAGACTGTACATGAAGAAAGACCTTAAAAGCGTAATGTGAAATGAATGAAACTTTTAAAACATTTGTGCAAAATTTGCTTACATTTATTATTTCATTAATAGCCAACTCATAAATGAAAAAAGCCTACTTTTTAAAACATAAGCTTTACTGTAAGTAGCCCATTGTTCTTATTCGAATTGTATTGATATAAAATTCATTTCCTTCTTTGTATATCTCTCCATCTGTCTAAGTCTTCGAATTTGTGCTTTTGTTATCTTCAAAGTTATTTTTTATAGTTTAAATACCTTTGCATTCATGTTTGCATTTGATGGGATCATCTGTGTATCCAAATGAATACGTGACTTTGTGCATGACTGTGTCTTAATGTGCAGAGATAGATGTCGGGGAGCCATGCAACAGTACATTGAAGTGTCAGTCTGGAGCTGAGTGCAGTGCTGTGGAGCAACACTGCAGTAAGCGATGGAGCCATGTGTACCAAACCAAACAGTCCACTGTTACAGTCTCATGACTACTGTCCCTGTCTGTGTGTGTGTGTGTGTGTGTGTGTGTGTGTGTGTGTGTGTGTGTGTGACTGTGTGTGTTTGTGTGTGTGTGTGTGTGTGTGTGTGTATGTGAGCGTGCGTGCGCGCGCACGCGCGTGTGTGTGTGTGTGTGTGTGTGTGTGTGTGTGTGTGTGTGTGTGTGTGTGTGTGTGTGTGTGTTATGAGAACGAGAAGATGGTGGGGGGAGGAGTCAGAAGAAGAAATAGGAAGAGTTGTAGATACCTAGTATTATAGGGTGCATTAGATATCCATTGTACCCTTTCCCCTTTCCTGTCCTGCATTTATGAAAACAAGTCTCATTTTTCAGAGATCCCAAATGGAGCACCGGGCTGCAAAGAGGGCACAGACTGTTTCAATGGTTCAATATGTGATGACCAGTCCTTCTGCAGTAAGTTGGGTCCTTTTCTCAGCATCCAATAGAATCGTTTTATGCACTTGATGTGCAATTGACCAGCATGGCTTTTAAAGCTTTCAGCGTGTGTCTTAAAAGCTTGTGGAGAAGTAGGGTACAGTTTCTCATAATTATGATTTTGTCTCGACCCTTTAAAACTGTAAGCGGGGTGAGCATACCCCTTAAGAGAGGAAAAAGTCAGGAACCCTGCATGATAATAATAATAACGTGAGTATTTATACAGCACTTTATCTCGAATGAGCCCAAGGCGCTTTACAAAGATCTATGCAATCAACAAGCACACAACAAATTACACTTACAGCAATCAAGGAGAACAACGCTGGATTGTGATACACACACACACACACACACACACACACACACACACACACATGCACGCGCACACACACGCACACGCACGCACGCACACGCACACGCACACACACACACACAGTATACACACACATACACACACATACAGAGTAGTAGTAGAAGTAGTAGTAGATTTTATTGTTGCAGAAGGCCTACATAGTAGTGCACAGTAGTAGCACTGAATTCTTTAATTTCAAGCTCCTCAACATGGCAGAAATGTACATGTCAAATTCTGTGCATAATTTTCTTTTAATTGAAATAAAATCTTTGTATTCTTTGTGTCTGTGTGCACATGCACAGAACTAGATTATGGAGCGGAATGCATCAGGACATCACAGTGCCTGTCTGAAGCAGAGTGTGCTACACGGGAAAGTTTGCTAGACAAAAAGTGCAGTAAGTTTTTGAGACGTCGGACCATAATGCAAAGCGTGACAGATATCTGGTCATACTGTTTATATCATACACTGAGCTCACCTGTTGAAAACATTAACTGAATGAACAAGTTCCTGAAATCAACACACTTTGAATGCAACAGAATGTGTGTGTGTGCATGTATGCTTTATGTGGTTACATTAGTATGCGTCTCCATGTTATGTGCAGATCTCTACTGTAATCACTGCCCATTTCTGCTGTCCCTTCTCACTGATACTTTCCTTCCTCCCCCCCTCCCCCTCGAATTGCCAACTGAACTGTGCTCACCTGAAAGAAATCAACTATAAATACTGCAACCAAGTCCTCTCAAGCCACACCGGAAGAAGAGTCTACGACTCGAAACGTCGTGTGTTTCCCTTTCCCAGGTACCTTTCCACACCTTGTTAATTTTTTTCCTGTTCTAAAAGGTACAGCAGTCACTCTTCTTCATTCTTCTCTACTGTGTGTTTTAGTAAACATAATGAGTGTATATCAACTCATTTGTTTTAAAATTTCTTAGAGCATGTTTTTTTGTTTTTGTTTTTTACTATTTTATAGTCACAACTGGTATAAACCTGTTTTCCAGGGATCCTGATTGGGTTCAAAGGCTGCACAAATGATGACGAATGTGTCAAAGTTGGATATTGTTTCAACCAAACTGAGTGTCGTAAGTCTGTCTGTCTCCTTGTGTTTGTTTTGCATGTACGTGTGTGTGTGTGTGTGACATGGTGATCATCATTATATAGTTGTTGCTGGTATTGTAATTGCTGTGTGTGTGCGTGTGTGTATGTGTTGTGTCGTGTGTGCAGTGCAATACATTGGAATGGGGAATGTGTGATGAAAATTATTTAGTAGTGACATACTGATTTTGTTATATTTTCTGTCCTTAATAAAGTCAAAAGATGAAAGCTTGGAATGCACAGCTCAGCTGTTGTTTGTGTTATTCCTACCATTTTCTTCTACTGTGAAACTGTATTACAGAACGTGTTGAAATTTGATGACATTTTAAGTGAACATTATGTTTTCACATAAAATTGCTAAACTATCAGCCGGAAGTGTCACAGCAAAAGGAGGGAAGGGTGGAGGGGGGGTCCTATCATGTTTCGTCCAGGGGGAACATAAGCCCTTTAGTAATTGTTATTGTTATATTATCGGTATTGTAATCAAAGCATTTCAGTGTCTTACAGGCCTAGGTTTTTTCCACAGGGTCCAGTCCTGGGAAGATCGGAGGAGTGTGTGACTCTACTATCCTCTGTGAGGACTCCAAGGCGGTGTGTGGGGCAAACAAAACCTGTCAGTGCAGACCAGGCCTGGCTGAGGAACTGTCACAGTCCAAATGCAGTAAGCTGTATTAGACAGTAGATACAATCATGTCAGATTTATTATGCAACAGACTGTGTACAGGTCATTATGTCATATATTAAAGGGGCACCCTGACGGATGAGGTTTTTTTGCAAGAAACACGTCGAAATCACAAGAAAGACAGCCTTTTGAAGGATCAGAACACTCATTTTGCTCTGGTTTCCTAGAAATCAAACCTTCAAAACGGTGATTCCTCCTTGGCGGAGATGCCGGAGAGAGACACTATTTTGAATGGAGTGGGTGGAGGCCACTCATTGTGGTTGAAGCTTTTTTCTTTTTTTGGTAGTGCTGTAAAAAAAGAGAGTTATTTCCTTTGTTGTGAGCAAAACTCCTTTAAGTAAACTGCATAAAATTATATTTTTAAAAAGAAATAAAAAGGCTTGTATTGTGAAAATGTCTTGCAAACGATTTGGTCTAAACTTAGGCGGCCTTCTCTTTCACTGAAAGAATTTGACTTCCAGCACCTCCGCCAAGGAGGAATCGCCGATTTGACGGTTTGCTTTCTGGGAAACCAGAGCAAACTGAGTGTTGCGATCTTTATAAAGGGTGTTTTCCTGGTGATCTGGACGTGTTTTTTGCAAAAACTCACCCGTCAGGGTGCCCCTTTAAGACTTGCAGTGATTCGATTCAAGTGGCAGCAAGGTGTATAAAGATTCAATCATGTTTTCAAACACAAATGGGGACAAAAGTCAGGTGCAACAGAAGTTAATTCGGCTAAATTAATGTTGATCAATTCCATTACATTTTAGGCAGCGTGCCTTGACTCTCTGAAGCTTCAACATTTATAGATATTGTGTGTGCTTAAGCCTATATTTTAAGGTATACGCATTGTGTGTGTGTGTGTGTGTGTGTTTGTGTGTGAAGTCAAGTCAAGTCAAAATTTTATTTCCAGATGGAACATTGAATAAGCAAATAATATTCTTTTTTTCATCAAGCCATGTGTGTGTGTGTGTGTGTGTGTGTGTGTGTGTGTTCGCGCGCACATATGTAGTGAAAAGTGCTGGCCAGCCATGCAGCAGTACATCGGAGTGTGTGACTGGAACTCGGTGTGCTGCCCGGCAAGGGCATTCTCACGAGAAATGCAGTAAGTACCGGACACGTCAGACAGCAATACATCGGACAATACACTACCCACATTTAGATTCCATTGAAAATATCTGTTCCGTGTTCAAACGTAGTGCTTGTTTGTGTTGGTGTGCATATTTTGTATATGCGTTTGTAAATACCAGTAATTGTACTTTTAAATGTGCAACCACGCATGCGCACGCGCGTGTGTGTCTGTGTGTGTGTGTGTGTGTGTGTGTGTGTGTGTGTGTGTGTGTGAGAGAGAGAGAGAGAGAGAGAGAGAGAGAGAGAGAGAGAGAGAGAGAGAGAGAGAGAGAGATCGATCATGATAATGATAATGAACATGTTTTACAACGGTAAAATTATTGACATAGAGTAGCCATTTTTCATACTTGCCGTTAGCACAAACAAACAAATAGATCATACAAAATTAAAGCGAACTAAAACTAATAAGAGAGAGAGAGAGAGAGAGAGAGAGAGAGAGAGAGAGATAACAATTGACAATTTAACATAAAGTGAAGAGAGAGAGAGAGAGAGAGAGAGTGAGGGGAGACAGAGAGGATGAGCATAAGGATGGGGAATTTCAGGTATTTTACATTTTTGGTGTTACCTTTTCAACAAAAGTATCCTCGCTCTGTTTGCGATGAACTGTGTTTAAAATTTCAGGAATTCAAGTTGAGTTCAAGGGCTGCAAGGCAGACGACGATTGTGTTATTGGTTCGAAGTGTGATAATAACACATGCAGTAAGTCTGTTACTTTTTGTTTCTAATTCTGTGAAAATCGTGTCTCTACTGAATCAGAAAGCCCATACAAAGCACATTCTGATGATATGGCATTCTTAGTGAATTATGAAGATAACAAAGTACTTCAGAGCACAGTATTTTTGGGTGCTAAGAAATGCACGCGTGGTAATGCAGCCCAATGGCAACATCTGAATTATTAATTTTTTAACCTAGTTCAATATTTTAAATTTGAATTGTCACTTTAGTTGTATTCATTAACGATAGTTTTATTTGTACTTTAATATGTTATTGGCAATCTTGTACTTTTAGACACCTCCCTCAATCTTTGTTTGTTGTTGTCCCACATGTGCCTGTTCGAGTGAGCCTTGAAGGCTTTGCCTCTTGTTATTTGTTAAAACCAGCAACGGTTAATGTGCCAGATTTGCTTTGAGTGCATGTGAGTGCGCCTGCATTTTGGTTGTTTCGTATCTGCTGGAGTGTGACATTTGCATGTTTTTTTGTTTAGCTTTCATGTGGGTGTATGAGTTTGGATTTGGTGTAAGTGTCTTTCCTGTCTATCTTTGACTGTATCCCTTGTCTGCGTGTGTGTCTTTATTAGGTGAAGACGGGGTAAAAGGCCCATAGGTGGGTAAGAAGCCCATGCCAATTATCTCATGAAATGAAGCAAATTTCAGTCACATTTTGCCAATGAGACGAGTGTTAATGTTTAGCATTCGTCTCATGGGCAAATTTGACTGAAATTTGCTTTATTTCATGAGATAATTGGCATGGGCTTCTTACCCGCCCATAGGCTTTTTACCCCGTCTCTCCCTATGTGTTATGTCTATTTTATTCCATTACCTTACTCTCTCTCTCTCTCACTCCCTCTCTTTCTCTCTCTCTCCCTATCTCTCTCTCTCTCTCGCTTTGTAATCACCATATATTTGTTATCTTTACCCCCCCCCCCCTTTGTCCCTACTTGATACGGGCAGAAAGGCCTAATCAATAAAGGTTTTTGGATTGGATTGGATCTCTCTCTCTCTCTCTCTGGCGTCAACCAGACCCAAGAGATACAAAGATACAAACACCTGCAGTGTTGTTCACGAAATTAGAACACCATTCTCACTACATATCCGTAAGCTGGCTGGGGCTCCACTGAATGGCTTCAATTTTTCCATAGAGTCTACAGCACACTCAGTCTTGGCAGGAACCGGTCTAGGCCGAAACAAACACCCCAAGACACTAATTAAAATGGGATTCGAACCCAAGAGCTCCCAGCCAGGAACCCATGATACTACCTCTGCGCCACGATGGCTGGTTATGGGTTTTGTGCATGCATGCATGTGTAAGTCTAAGTGTACATAATAATAATAACTAGAGGGGTAATGTTTGCCTTTGAGAGCAAACATGATAGGATTCTCCCCAGAAACAGCCGTTTGCAAGTTATTCAATATTAAAATGTGGCCATTTTCGTTGCCACTTCCGGTTCGAATTTATAACGGTAGGGGAAGACGGGGTAAAAAGCGCATGGGCGGGTAAGAAGCCCACCCCAATTATCTCATGAAATGAAGCAAATTTCAGTCACATTTTGCCCATGAGACGAGCGTTAATGTCTAGCATTCGTCTCATGGGCAAATTTGACTGAAATTGTCTTTATTTCATGAGATAATTGGGGTGGGCTTCTTACCCGCCCATGCGCTTTTTACCCCGTCTTCCCCTAGTATTGCAATGTTACTTTTTAATAAATACTGAATAAGTTGAAACAATAGATAAATAAACACCCACACCCACACACACACGCACGCACACGCGCATGCACACGCACACGCACGCACACGCGCATGCACACGCACACACACACATAAGATATGTGTGCGTGTCTACAAGCGCTTGTGGATATTTGTGTCTGTATTGTGATGTATAAAGTATGTGTGTGTTTGTGTGTGTGCGCGCGTGCGTGCGTGCGCGTGCGTGCGCGTGCGTGCGTGTTTGTGTGTGTCCAGTGTATATTTGGGTCAGTGTTTATTTATACCTGTGCACCAATGTGTCCACACAGAACTGGACGACAAAGAAACATGCAGCAGAACATCACAGTGTCAGTCTAACAAAGAGTGTGGTAGACGACAAGGTTCTCAAGACAAGGTTTGCAGTAAGTACTAGAGACACATTGTCAACAATTAATAAAACATTAGATTGGTTGCAAGTTTGTGTAGAAAAGCTGATCTTGAATACTGCTGGAATCTGTTGTGACTGATTGTATACACAAACATCGAAATAGGTTTCAGCTACTCTTGTGAATAAATTGTTTTTTTGTTTTTGTTGTTGTTTTTGCTTATAGTATCTTTGAAATAATTTATGTATCAGGTGTTCAAAAAGTTCTGAGCCTAACTATGAAGGGTTTAAGCTGCATCAACAAAATCTGGCACACATATGAAACTGCCTTTTGGATAATAACATACACATTTTGGACGATTATGTCATCAAGGTTGTGACGTAACTTCATATGCTATTGTCTTACACTCAGCAACCAACCGAGGGAAATGGAGAAATTTTTGTACCATATCTTCATAATGTTCCTGCACAAGAAAGGCTTAAATACATGATATGTGCATGATGATTTGGTGGATATATACTTATTATGAGTATGCTTTTGCATACTTCAGAGTGAAAAAGAAGTGAGCTTGTTTAACGTGGGGAAAATATAGCTTAAAGTTGACCACCAGTATGAAGACCAAAAAAGCACCTCTACCAATGAAATAATTGCCATGGTTCCAGACATGTTCATGGCAGGCAAGAGAATATTAGTATGTCATGTAGCCAGTACTCTTAGCACCTTTTGTGGAAGTATTCACATTGTTTTAAACAAAAGACTTAGAAATGAGAAATTTTCCTCGAGCTGGGTATCAAAACGTTTAACAAAAAGTCAGACAGACATGCTCACACATGCCCATAACAATCAGTGTCGATTTGCAACAGATCGGGCCACCTTTCTTGGTTGATTTGTTATTGTGGATGAGACATGGGTTCATCACTTTGTACTCAAGATGAAGCATCAGTCAAACTAATTGAAACAATTTTGATTAACCCCTCTAAAGAAGACAAAAGTGACCATGTCTGCAGGTACAGTGATGGCTAGAATGTTTTGGATTTACTGACGGTATTGATTGTGGGTTATCTTGAAAAAGGTTACACATATTACTGAGGAAAACTATGTCAATCTGCTACACAAGCATCAAGACACTATCATTTTCATGCACTGAGAAAGGCCGTTATAGAGACACTGTTCCACCAATACCGTGCTTTCTCACACAATTCTGCTGTTTATATGGTTATAGCTTGTCAGTGTGACTTTGCAATCACTGGTAATCTTCTCTATTTAAAACATTTGACCCCCTCTGATATTAAAACCTAAAGAAATATTTAGTTGATTAACGTTTACCGGTCGACAATGGCATTTTGGGTGCTGTGGAGGGTTCTTGAGGCAAAAAACCCAAAGTGAAATGGTAGGATGTCACAACTATGATGATGACATCTTCCAAAACTTGTATGTCTGCGTATCTATTTGTGACATATTTTTAAACTACAAGATAGATTTAAACCAAAATTATAATAGTTAAAAAAATTGTCTCTTCAATTTTTTTTATTATCTTAAAACATAATCGGTGTAGTCATTCGATACAGGCTTTTTTAATCGGCAGAATCACTTAGCATGTTGACGAATTATACTAATTATAATAACAATGTCCTACACACAAAATAACTAACAACGGCAAATAGGTAAAACATTGTAAATTACATTGCCTCCCCTTTTAAAAAAAAAATCCAAAGAGAAGAAACGGGAACGGGTAACTTCTCTGCCACACAGTAACACCTACTGTTCCAGTTGACCATATCAAAACGTGTTATCACCCTAGTTTTTTTTCCTTATGTTATAACTTTTTTCTTTTTTGACCATTCTCCACACTCTTTACAATAGAAAAAAGAACAGTCAAGAATGATCATTCTGCACACTCTTTACCATAGAAAAAACACAGTCAACAGTGACCATTCTGCACACTCTTTACTATAGAAAAACGAGCAATCAACAATGACCATTCTCCACACTCTTTACCATAGAAAAAAGAACAATGAACAATGACCATTCGCAACCCTCCTTACTATAGAAAAAAGAACAATCAACAATGACCATTCTCCACACTCTTTACCATAGAAAAAAAGAACAATCAACAATGACCATTCTCCACACTCTTTACTATACAAAAAAGAACAATCAACAATGACCATTCTCCACACTCTTTACCATAGAAAAAAAGAACAGTCAACAATGACCATTCCCCACACTTTTTACTATAGAAAAAAGAACAGTCAACAATGACCATTCTCCACACTCTTTACTATAGAAAAAAGAACAGTCAACAATGACCATTCTCCACACTCCTTACTATAGAAAAAAGAACAGTCAACAATGACCATTCTCCACACTTTTTACTATAGAAAAAAGAAGTCAACAATGACCATTCTCCACACTCTTTACTATAGAAAAAAGAACAGTCAACAATGACCATTCTGCACACTCTTTACTATAGAAAAAAGAACAGTCAACAATGACCATTCTCCACACTCCTTACTATAGAAAAAAGAACAGTCAACAATGACCATTCTCCACACTCCTTACTATAGAAAAAAGAACAGTCAACAGTGACCATTCTCCACACTCTTTACTATAGAAAAAAGAACAGTCAACAATGACCATTCTGCACACTCTTTACTATAGAAAAAAGAACAGTCAACAGTGACCATTCTCCACACTCTTTACTATAGAAAAAAGAACAGTCAACAATGACCATTCTCCACACTCTTTACTATAGAAAAAAAGAACAGTCAACAATGACCATTCTCCACACTCTTTACCATAGAAAAAAGAACAGTCAACAATGACCATTCTCCACACTCTTTACTATAGAAAAAGAACAGTCAACAATGACCATTCTCCACACTCTTTGCTATAGAAAAAGAACAGTCAACAATGACCATTCTCCACACTCTTTACCATAGAAGAAAGAACAGTCAACAATGACCATTCTGCACACTCTTTACTATAGAAAAAGAACAGTCAACAATGACCATTCTGCACACTCTTTACCATAAAGAAGAACAGTCAACAATGACCATTCTGCACACTCTTTACCATAGAAAAAAGAACAGTCAACAATGACCATTCTGCACACTCTTTACTATAAAAAAAAGAACAGTCAACAATGACCATTCTGCACACTCTTTACCATAAAGAAGAACAGTCAACAATGACCATTCTGCACACTCTTTGCCATAGAAAACCCCCAGTCAACAATGACCATTCTGCACTCTTTACCATAGAAAAAAAAACAATCTTTTTTTATTTTTTCCCCCTTTTACTTGGCCCTCCATCTGCATCTCTCTCTTTCTTTTGTTTTATTTTAATAAGGACATACACATATATTTATATATACACACCGATTACATACATATACTATGGCAAATTATATGAACACACCTCTTTTTCTATTAGTATTGATCTATAACAGTGCATTTATACCTGAAAGCGTCTACACAAGTCTTACACACACACAAACAAAGTAATGTGAGAACAAACCCACACAAAGACCCTCGCACAAACGCGCGCACGCACACATGCGCACACGCACGCACGCACACACACACACACACACACACACACACACACACACACACACACACACACACACACACACACACACACACACACACACACATTCAACCACCACTGCGCGAACAACAAAATTAGAAATTAGAACATCTTTCTAAGTCTTACTTCTTGTTCAAATACGATTTCCATCTAATAGGAACCATCGACTTTGGTTTTTTCCACTTTACTAATACACATGTTCCCCACTAACATTACCCAGTTAATAAAATCACTTTCTTTTTTGGTGGTTTGGGCATCGCTATAGCCAAAAAGAATTAGTTTATGCGATAAAATAACAGGTTTGTGTAAAAGAAATCACTTACTCGCAATTCCACATACTTCCAGAATGTATTCACGGGGGCACAATCGTAAAAGAAGTGTTCTATTACATCAAGACTATCAGGACAGTAATGGCAGTTAGGTGTGTTGCACATTCCCATTTTCTGAAGAAGAATGTTGGTCTGATAGAGGTTATGTAAAATGTTCCATTGTAGTTCACGTAATCGCACTTCTTTTGTGACTGTTCTTGGCATTAACCATGTTTGTTTATTAATTTCAATATTCATTTTCTTTGCCAAAATCCCACCGCATGTGCTGTCACTAGCTGGTTATTGTCAGACTCTAAGTATTTCCTTATATAATAAGATTTTCTTTGAAAATGACTCGCTTCTGTTTCCTTTTCTAAATAATGTCTGTTTGCTTCGCCTCTCTCTATCCAACCAATCCATTCTTTTGGAAGAGCATTAACTAGCGCATTATACTGGAAGAGTGTAACAGCTGCATTTTGGTGGATTCTTTCTTGGACAGAGAGAAGTCGATTTTCATTCACACATATCAGATCAACCACTAAGCCTGCCTTTTGCCAAACTGGAAAAAATTACATTTTGTTTTTACAACGAATAAGATCATTATTAAAAAGACCTTGTGTCAAGACATTTACATGAGAAACGTCATTGAACGCCATCCTTGATTTTTTATTTAAATATGTCAGAAACGCTTCTAGCCCAAACTTGCTCTTTATGTAATCCTTACCACTGAATTCCTTTCCAGAACTGTTGATTTTAAAAAGATTATGAAAATCTGACACTCTACTAAAGAACCATTTAGGTAAATGTGTCCAGTTGTCTTCTTCCTTATACAATCTTCCAAACCATTGCAAGTAAAATATCTGCTGAAGGTCTAGCATATTAACCATTTTAACCCCACCCTCTGCATAGTCAGACTCCATAGTTTTGACTGACTGCATTATGTATATGAACTGACTAATGAGGAATTATTTTATGATAACACTTTTAAGCAAATACCCCTCAATATCTCCTGTATGTCATAGGCTACTTTCGTATTATTCTTTGTCCAGGGTCACAAATTGGACAAGGCTGTACAACAGGTGACGACTGCGTTTATTTCGCAAGTTGTAATAGCAAGAAACAGTGCAGTAAGTATTTCGTTCTTTTGTGACTTTAATTTTTCATTTGCAAAACCTATGATATTTATAAAGGAAAGAAGTACAAACAGTTATGTGCATGATAAATCTTTGTCTGTTTGTATATCTGAATAATGCAAAGTTTCTCTTTGTTACGATTTTGAGCATAATTTAAATATAAGGGATATTCATCAATAAAATTGGTGATGGATATATATGTTTAGAGAATATCTTTATTCTTTATTTTAAATAAAATAAGTCCTGTTTTGTCTCCCATGAATCAAATAAAAAAAGGCAAGTAGAATGAAAGTAAGGGAATCTAAGAGTTTCTCTACACAACAATTAGATTGTTCCTATCTGAAATAAGCTTTTTACGGTGAATCAGATTTCTTCTGCATTTCCGGATGTTTTATGTTTCAGTTAACAAGAAACGATACACGTGTTATTAATTAAATTAATGCTTTGTGTACTTTGATCACTCAGGTGCCAAAGACGGAAAAGTTGGTGGGAAATATCTGAGTAGCTCTGCGCCCTGCGATGACCCTAAAGCAGTCAGCGAGGAAGGCAGAATATGTCGCTGTCCCACTGGCTACGTGACAGACCCGTCAGATCTGTCATGCAGTAAGTACTCGTACCAGTAGAGAACTGCAAGCTACAAAGGTTATACCATTCAACTTCGCTAACCACTCCAAAAAGATGTGCCTAAGACACATATTGTTGTAAAGTCCCACCTCCTAGGTAGCTTTTCCTGCACCTTTGTTCTTCTACATGCCTAAGGCCTTTATCTAAGCATTCATATTCTTACTCACATTTAACTGTTCGTTTTTATAAATCATGTTTGTTTTCATGTTGGAACAGCCCTGACATGGCCAAAATAGTCAGCAGGTTTATAAGCCACTTGCCTTGACGTGACTTGACTGCATGTGGGTCTGTTTTCACTCAGTACCGTCAGACAAGCTTGTAACTCCTGAAGAATGCACACTGGACACTGACTGTCCCCGCAGCAAAGTCTGTGACAAGGATCAAATCTGCAGTGAGTTCTCCTTTTTTCACTTTCTTGACAGAATGTTTTCCTGATGCCCTCAAAATGTTGAAGACTTTTTGATAGATCAGTTTGTGGTTATGTAATAGCCTTAACCACTTCAAAAGGCTTTACATTCATATGTTGTATAAAACAAGATTTAAATGGTTTTCCACCATTGTTTTAGGATGGAGACAAAAAAGAAGTTTCTGTGTAACATGTATGAATTATAAAATGTAGGCCATCTCTTTGGTGGTTAGAAACGATGACAAAAACGTGAATACCTCATTCTTATGGTAGTTGAGAATAATAGTCATACATAAGAGCACAAACTCTAACTATTAGACTGCAAAACTTGAAATGTTTTAATACATAGTTTGTTTAAATGTGGGGGTTTTGGTATGTGCGAGAGCGTACACATTGCATATTTGACATAATCATTGATGCATATGTGTGTGTGTCTTTGAAGTTAATTTTGTGTGTTTGTGTACAGAACTAGCTATTAACCAGCCATGCAGCCATGCATCACAGTGTCGGTCTGGAACAGAGTGTAGCGCACGAGAGGATCCTGACAACAAAGAATGCCGTAAGTGCTGGAGACATCAGACTTGTACAAAACATTGAACATGCAACACCACAATAATAATAATAATAATAGTGAATCATTTATATAGCGCACTTTTCCACCAAATGTGGAGCTCTATGCGCTTAATAACAACAAAAATTAAAAGCAAGAAATTCAACAAAAACAATCGCTCACACACATGCCAATAGGCATACACATGCATCCCCACCTACCCACACATACACGCAAGCACGCACATACACGCGCGCGCGCACACGCGAACACACACATGCGCACGCACACACGCACACTCACGCATGCACACACACACCCACACACCATTACCATCACCACCACTCACCCCACCCAAGAACTCAATACTACAGTTAAGCTTCAATATTGCAAACACCTAGCAGTAACAGTCAGCTGATCAAAACTGTCCATAACAATGAGGTGCCTTATATCGAATCTGACCAAAACATAAAACAGACGATGTGTCAAATGGACAAAACATGTGATTTTGTGTCGACTATGAATTTTAAAAAAACGTGCCAAAGAAGTCGACTATAAAATAAAAACATGCCAAAGAACTAAACATTTCTAAATGTGTGATATTGTAAAACATTTGATCTGTGTATGGATCAAAAACTGATAATTGGATTGGTTATGATCTTTTCTTTAACACTTTCTCCTCATCATGCTTGAATGAGCTATGCTTTGCAGTTGGTGGGCAGAGCTGCAGACTGAGATAACTTTCCATTGTTGCGAATAGCAGGGTGGCTGTTATACTGGAGACTCCTTTAGGGATAATTGAATACAAATTTCGTATAGACTGAGTACAGTTATCCTGTGTGATAGGGGTGCCTATTATGTGGTGTTTGATTCTGTGCGTCAATAAGCATGTGGGCTGTTTGGAAATCTCCCCTTTTCCTACATGAACATGTGTGAGTCAGTGTGTGTGTGAGTCACTGTGTGTGTGTGTGTGTGTGTGTGTGTATGTAAAACCTTTGTGAATTATTGTTGCTGTTCTTTTTTTCTCAGTTATTCCCACTGGCTCGGGTGGCTGCAAGAAAGATGCAAACTGTGTCAATGGTTCAATTTGCGATGTAGAAGATATTTGCAGTAAGTTTTTCCTTTCTTAGTTTTCTTCTGTTTTCTGTGAATAAGGCTAAATTACAGACCGTGAAAGATTACTTGAAATGGTACTTCCATTGATGTAACAGTGGATACTAAGCCACTACATGAACAGTTAACATGGGACAAGATTAAGACTGAATGAATGTAAGGTATGCCTAATCCTAAAAAATGGTAACAAACTATACATAATCGCCCAAGAAAAGTCTTCTTATAATTCTGTGGCTCAGGGTAAGATCAAAGCTACAATGCAGTTTAAGTATGAATCTACAAGTACAATGTTGCATAAAACCGAAAATTACAATGCAGTCCAAAGTTGAATCTGCATTGCAACCTATGATAGGGAAGTGGGGCGGGTTGTGGCAGGTAAATTCTTTTTTCCTTTCATTCACTCATTTTTCAACAGAACTAGCGCAACGCCGACTACCGGTAACGCCTAGTACCGGTAACGCCAAGTACCGGTAACGCTGAGTACCGGTTTCACCGGGTCCGCGAAATATATTTTTACTTTTGTGGCTGAAAACCCAATTTTTAGACCCCTACCACTTTCAAGGCCTACCGATCTCCCTGACCTTGACCTTGACCTTGATTGGTATGCAATCATCAGAACGGCCAAAGCCAAAGTACCTACATGCCAAGTTTGAAGTCTCTAAGACCAACTGTGTGGACGTTATAGCCCCTTAAAGATTTTCGGTTTTCAAGGTCATACGCCAAGATCAAGGTCACGACGGCGATCATTTATGCGCGGATGCCTTCCTCTCATGGTGACATGCCACCACACAAAATTGGAAACGATTCGGTGAAGCGGTTCGGGAGATATGCTTGGGACAGAAAAACCCATTTGTTAGACCCCTACCACTTTCAAGGCATACCGATCTCCCTGACCTTGAGATTGACCTTCATCGGTATGCCATCATCAGAACGGCCATGAGCGGAAGTACCTGCATGCCAAGGTTCAAGACTATAGGACCTGCGGTGTGGAAGTTATGGCCCCTTGACGGTTTTCCTGAACACCCACCACCGCACCCCACCGTCCCCCTCCCGGTGGATACGCGTTTCGCGCATTTGCCAAACCGCACAAATGACACGGCCGCCTCGGTTGCTGTTGCTGTTGTTAGGGCTCACAGCAAATGTGAAGCGATTCGGTCGAAAACCGGCAGAGTTATAAGGCCCGTTTTGTGTTTCACACACACACACACACACACACACACACACACACACACACACACACACACACACACACACACACACACACACACACACACACACACACACACTTGGCTTTTAATATAAAGATGTGTTAAAAAATGTACCAATTTTTTTTCTACAAAGTGACAAATATTGGGTTTTTTAATCATTCTTATTATGTTATTTACTAAAATGAAACATGTATTGAAAGTGATGCAACCTACATTTTGTCTACATTCACACACACACACACACACACACACACACACACACACACACACACACACACACACTGCAAGTAAGAAGTGTCTGTGTGTGCAAGTAAAAATATGAAGGAAAGTGTTATAAACTTCAAGGGAGATCACTCTTACCAACGCCAAATAAGTCAGGAAGAGTTATTTCCGAATATGGCCTTATACTAAAGCGTTTTACAATCAAATACAGTACCTGCCATTTAGCGTCAGCCAAGTTCTGTATTTCACCCAGTGTTAATAGACGTTTTTTTGTCAGGCGAATGATGTCTTTTATTTGTTACCTATTTGTTGCCAGTTTTGATTTTAAACCTCCCCAGATGTTTTGTATTGTGTCAATGCATTTTTAGAGAGTAACTGCCAATGGAAATTGCTTTTTTTTATGTCTAGCATGTTACATACATTTCTGTTGTCTAGATATGTACCCAAGATGTCTTTCCAAAAAATGTTATCTACTAACTCAGCGTTAAAAAAAAGAAATAAATGTATTTCATCTCCATTTACCAGTTTATTCAAGTGCCATTTACGCAACAAGCTCCAATTTTCTTCCTGTACAGCATAAAATGTTCCTTTCCATTGTAATTTGTAGATTATGTATTTTCTTTCCCATTTGGACCCGAATTGTCATTTTTCAATTGCCTTCCTTATATTCAGCCTCTAGCTAATTCCTTTTTACTTTTTCAAAATGTATTTTTCTGTTGCTACTTTTTCTGCCCCAAGAATGTGAACAGACTTGTACCAGTATTCAGCAATGCAAGTGAACACATTCAGTCTTAGGCTGCGCCATAGATCCAGTCCCGTTCTCTTTTCCTCAGTTAGGAAGGTGAAACAAAAAAGAATAATACAAACTAGATAATCCATACATGAAATCGCATTAAGAATTCCATATTGACCTACTAATAGTATACTAATTTGTATTTGATGGCTGATTACTGGCTATTGTTTGGTATAACATTTCTTTCTTGTAATTCAGATTTGCTTTTCCGTTGTGTGGATTCACTTGCAATTATGTGTGTGTTTTTATGCATCTGTTGACTAATTTAATTGCAACATGCATATATGTCTGGAGGTTAGGTTGGCGGTGGCTTTATGTGTGAGTGTACTTGAGACTCTTCTATACTCCCTTTGTGCATTTGTCTTTCAGTCTCAGTGTGTGTCCCTTTGTACTTGTGTGCAAATATGCATCAATATGCCCTTATGTTTTGCATAGTCCATCAGTCACTATATGTGTTTGAATTTGTTTAACGTATGTGTGTGTTTATGTATGTGAGTGTGTGTGTGTGTGCGTGTGTGTGTGTGTGTGTGTGTGTGTGTTTAGAACTCGGTTATGGATCTATCTGCACCAATACGTCACTTTGTCGGAGTGGAACAATTTGTGACGCACGGAAAAGCGATCCAGATATGAAATGCAGTAAGTACTGGAGATATCACATCACTCTGCTACAAAACATATTTTTTTTTTATTCTACACAAGTCATGGTTCAAAGAGATGATTGATTTTCAGTTGAACTTCCAACTATTTACAATAAAAGTGATTTAACCCTTTGTCAACAAACAAACTATAAAGTGCTTGCAAAAGCATTAAATTGTAACACGAGTTCCGCATGTACCAGTGTCCATACAGAGAATGTGTCATCTGTCTGGTCACCAGGAGAGAGTTTGCAGATCTCCCATTGATTGATGAGCTGACAGATCGACCATTGGGTTGCACCGTCATGCTACCTTAAAATGTGCCTACATTCGCATTCTCACTTGTAATGAATAACAGACGAGAGCTAGACATCTGTTCTTATGGGCAAACATGTAGATTTTGCCACCACTTTTTGTTGTAGATTTTACCACCACTCAAGTATTTTGTAGGCAGAGAGTGAGGTGTGTGTGTGTGTGGGGGGGGGGGGGGGGGGGGGCTTGTTTAGGATTAGACGTGAGGGTTTATCCTGTGGTGCTGTGTGGAAACGCTAAAGCTTATAACTGCAGCTTGTATCTGGTGAGTCCTGATCTGCTGTTCGTGCTGAGGTCAGTGTACCTGCTCAGTAAAAACACCCAAGCATGCAGTAGGCCACCCAGTGGTTCCCAGTGTAGGTAAAGCTTTAGGTAGACCCAAGAGAGAAGAAAGGAGCTACAGAAGTGAGTTTCTGATCAAGGACCCACAGGAGTAGGATCTCGCATGTCACAGCTGAATCTGCAACACCAACGCCATCAACAGTTGAGAAACTGAACTGATAGTTATTGGACCTTTGTTCTGAAAAGATCAAGTAAAAGGGGGCCTGCCACACCCAAACCCCAAAATCAAGAAAAGCCAACATCTTCAATGTTGCCTAGTCCGATAAAAAGAACAGATAAGACTTTCTCAGTTTCTGCATTGGCCAGAGAGAGAGAAAGAGAGTCATTTGCCAAAAGCTGATCACCCATCTTTGCATCTTTATTTCACGTCATTACTTCAAAATATGTCTGGCAGATGCGACATGATGTTTTGTTTACTTATTAATTAGAAAATAATATCAAGTGAAATACTCCATATCCTACCCGTCTCTCTGTCTATCCATCTCTTTTGCACACCCATCTTTCCCTCTTTTTTTCACACACAAGTGTGTTTCTTTTTTAAGCAAACATCCAGTTTGTCGTAGCTTTGATTTTGTCTGTTGTCCCATAGCTATCTGCTTGAAACTGGGTTTTTTGTTTATTGTACATGAGCTATTTTTCCCGTTTTTAAGGTAGGGAACGTTTCCCTCATTTTTACTGTAAATATTTGGTTACCAAATATTTTTCTCTCGTTCGTGCAGGGATTCGAGCTGGAGAGAGAGGCTGCAAGCACGATGAGGACTGTATCCATTATGGATTTTGTAAAGACCAGAATAATTATAAAGTTAAACGAGGCTTACCTGAAGTCGATGTTTAACTGGAATTATATTGAGTGTGCTGATGGGAAGAGGTATACACACTCTGACCAAGTGAAAACGTGAGATGCGCGCCCGCCGGATTAGCCAGACTTTAGCCACATGTGGTCCCTGATAAAGATCTAAGGGTGGGGATTTAAATATCTGAAGGGTGGGTATGTGTATACCTCTTCCCATCAGCACACTCAATATAATTCCAGTTAAACATCGACTTCAGGTAAGCCTCGTTTAACTTTATAATTATATCTCGTTTGCTGATTGGTCAGAGGTATACACACTCTGACCAAGTGAAAACGTGAGACTTCAGAGTCGGGGACCACATGTATTTAATATACAAACATATACGTGCTCACACGTTTTGTCATAGCTCACCTTGTTAACTTATTTCGAAGTGGTTTTGCCAACAAAGCTGTCCAAGACTAATTGATTCAAGGACCTCCTTTGTTCTTTTGCACTCTCCTCTCTGCTGCATTGCACAGTTTTGTGGTAGAATCTACTGAAAGTGCTTGCATTTGACCAGCCAGCGGCCTTGAGGACACAGTCCATTGATACGCCTCTGCTTATCATTGCTGTGGTGCTTGCGCTTCTAGTTGAATGAGGAGTGAATTTTGCTGTGTCCACACCAGCAACGCATAATACGGTTTTAATCCATCTAGAAATGGTGTCCCTGGACACAGCCCTGTATGGTCTCACACAAGTGATAAAAAGTTGTTTTCCAACCCTCAACTGTGCAGTCCTGTCTATGTACAGTTTCAGATGATGAACAATGCATAGTTTTTTGTTCTCAAAAGCTTCTATTTCCAGTGGCCTGACATGGACACCTGGTCTGGATTGTTTAAGTAGTGAACTATATACAACCACACATTTAGTATTGTACATTTTTACATCGTCTATGGTCAGTTGGTGGATTGTCTGCCCTCTCTGACCTGACAACAACGCAAGGAGCATGACTGTTCTGTGAGTCTTTGCAAAGTCAATTGTTCTGCATATGGCCACTGCTCAAGCGTGTTTAGAACAATATCTACATTCCATGTTTCACTGTATTTTGGTAGTGCTGGTCTATTTTGAAACACACCTTTTACCACTCTACAAACAACAGGGTGGTTTCCAATAGAGTCAGAGTCTTTGGGGTTCAGAAACGCAGCGATAGCACTTCTAGCAAGATTAACCGTACTATAGCTAGCACCGTCTGAGTACAGTTTTGTGAGGAAATTAGAGACATGCACATAGTTAGGGTTTGTGATTTCATTTTCTCTTACAAATTCTAGCCATTTATTAATGTAAGTGTTGTACGACTTTTGAGTATTAGGCCTCCATGAGTTTAAGACTAGATTGGTGCATTCTGTGGTCAATCCTGCTTTCATGAGCACTGACCTGAGACTTTGCAGACCAGCAGATCTAGTAGGCGTTTCTGAAGAAGTGGGTGGATCATTGTGGGGTGGCTTGGAAGATGAAGAAGCCTGTGACGACCCGCAAGTTTCACAGGACGGTTGCACATGAGGCGTTGTATCACGGGGTACCAGGGTTGTGTTGGCCAATCTGGAACTACCAGGATCCCCGTGGCTTTTTCCCATTGAATTTTCTGTGCCACCCGACTGATGATGCTGAAAGGTGGGAAAGCATAGAAATTTAAGTCTTTCAAAGAGAGTGAAAATGCATCAATTGCTTCTGCTTCGGGATCTGGTCTGTAAGAAACAAATCTCTTCATCTGATGGTTAGTCCTGGATGCAAATAGATCAATTTCTGGTGAGACCTGCAAGCGTGGCAAGCATCCTGTAAGGCTGCCTCATCCAATTTCCATTCTGCGTCCAGGTTGGTGCGTCTGGATTCTTTGTCAGCTTCAGTGTTCAAAACACCCGGAATATGAGCAGCACTCAACCACACATTATGCCTCACACACCATGCCCAAATGGCTCCTGTAATGTCATTGCAAGCATCAGAGTGGCTTGTACCCATTTTGTTTATACAGCTCACTGCGGTGGTGTTGTCAATCATGAGTCTGACATGCTTATTGCTCACAGTGCTCTGAAAACATTTCAAGGCAAACAACACTGCTTTCAGTTCTAAGTAATTTATGTGAAAGTCTGTTTCACCGACCAACCACTCTCCGCCCGAAGATACGCCTTCGCAGTGACAGCCCCATCCTGTAAGACTAGCATCTGTTGTGACCACAATGTCGGGTTCACCTTTGCAAATGTCATTTTCTGCCGTTCCAATGTTCCCGGTCCACCATTGTAGCTCTGAAAGGCTATCTGGTGATAAGAGCATGAACTGATCAAAATCTCCTCTACTCTTTTTCAAAGCTGCAGTTTTTTCTTTTTCTAGCTGGCGGTAGTGAAGTGGTCCAAATTTGACTGCCGGAAAGCTGGCCACCATTTTCCCAATGACTCGGGTCAGTTCTCTGATCTTGCATTTATTTCTCTTTAGAAGCTTCTCGCAATCATTCTGCAAGCCTGTCTTCCTTTCCTCAGTGAGTCTCACCTTCATATCCACTGAGTCAATTATTACACCTAGATACTGGATTTTTGTACTTGGTTCAAATACTGATTTTGTTGGATGCACAATGAACCCCAGCTTTTGAAAAAGAGTAGCGGTGTCAATGACATTCTGCATGCAGGCTTGTCTTGTAGCCCCTACCAGCAATGAATCATCTAAAAAAGATGTTGATATGTGGCCCTCCTTTCTGAGCCAAGCGAACACTGGTTTCAACAGTTTGGTGAACCACCGAGGTCCCGGAGCTAGTCCGTTTGGTAGTACATTGTATTCAAAACGTTGGTCTTTCCACACAAACCTCAGGAATTTTTTGTGTTCCTCATGAATGGGCACTGAATAGTATGCATCTTTAAGATCTATTGATGCCATGAAACAGTTCTTATGAATGAGAGTCAGAGCTGTATTAAGTGTTTCCATTTTAAAATGGTGGTAACAAACTTCTGAGTTGAGTCTACTTAGATTCAGAATCATACGATGTGTTCCATCTTTCTTGCTTCTAGTAAACACAGGGGAGAGTACTTCGCCTTCAGTGTGACTACATTGGGAGATGACACGCTTTGAAATGAGTTTTTGGACTTCTGAATCAATGATCTGGCATTCACTAGGACTGACAGCTGGCGTTTTGTTAGAAGACAAGTTACTAAGAGTTCCTACAGGACAATTTATCTCTATCTTGGCTCCTTGAATCATTTGCAAAATCTCAGAATCAGACGAAATCTGTGCCCATTGATGATGAAAAAACATCAGCCTTCCTGCCACAAAACTATCCACATCAGCCTCAAAAGATCGTATCAAGCTCCTCACCTTTTCAGCTAGTGATAGGGAGACCAGCGGGAGTTTTGGCCCTTGTAGTGGCCTCGCCAACGTTTGTGATGCCCCCACTGCTGCCGTTTGTAGTGGGGAAACCCCCGACTTTTCCCTAAAAAAAACGCCACGCCGGCTGGAACCACTTTCGCTTTGTGCAGAGCCGTGGGCTTGATTTCCGCCTTGGGGTCGGTATGGCTTCTCTGGCTGGGTACAGCTCGCTGCTATCTGTTCAGATTCTTTGA
>JAGGCT020000235.1:20000-24977 GCA_017654935.2 Phymorhynchus buccinoides | reverse complement strand
TGTGCTGATGACAGTCATTCTCCGCGTCCTGGCTTTGTGGGAACAGCTGAACAGCTGGCTGTCTAATCATGAGTGCGTCTTTAGACAGTCAAAACGGGTAGTAGTGGTATGTTGATTAGGCGTAACAGCCAGTCGTTTTGGGAGTTTAGTCTAAATTACATACTACTACTACTACCCGTGTTGACTGTCTAAGAGGCACTCACGACTACATGGCCTGATTCAGATAGTGTTAACAATAACTGTTTTCACACATGTCCGTCATTACAACGCCTCCCTTCTTTATGCTGCCGATCTGTATGCTGGGCAAAGGAGCATAGGTTTGTTTGTGTCCGTTTGTTTGTTTCTTTGTCTGCATGCTGGTCTGTTTTACCAGTGAACCGTTGGACAGAATCGCTTCAAATTTGGTATGTGGTGTATTGCTGCCTAGAACAGAAAGGTTTCTGGGACAAATTATACCACCATTCAATGGTGCGTGGCTGGGCGTACATTGGCATACAGTACTTCAGAGTACTGGGTGTTGAGTATGTTGCTGACCTTTAACTTGACCTTTAGTATGTAAATATTTTTAAGTTGGCTATATTCTTTTTAACAATTTCAAAGCTAGAATCCTTGGTGACCTTGACCTTTCACCTGTTGTTTTTATGAGCTGTGGTCAAAGTCTAAAACCGTTTAGTCCCCGCCTCCCCCCCCTAACCATGCATGTTCTTGATCAGCACCATCTTTTGACCTTGACCTTGGACATGGATTTGAATATATCAAATCGTTGTCTTATCCATATCTTCCACATTTTTCACAGTTACAGCCTCTACATTTGGTATGTTGATGTTGACCGTTTGGCTCAAGGTCATATTATGTGATGCATTGACATGTATTCTTGATCTTGACCTTTGACTTTGCTTCTTTCTCTAAGCGATGGCTTTAAACCTTTGACCCCCCACCCTCTCTCTCTCTCTCTCTCTCTCTCTCTCTCTCTCTCTCTCTCTCTCTCTCTCTCTCTCTCTCTCTCTCTCTCTCTCTCTCTCTCTCTCTGTTCGCCTATAATGTTATTGGCGCTGATGATTTGTTGTGATTTTTAGTCCGTCACCAAGACGGACTATTGCGATGGGCTGGTTTGTATTTTTTTTTCTTTTTTTTTTTCTGTCTGTCCCAAGGATATCTCCAGAACCGCTTCACCGAATCGCGTCACATTTTGTGTGAAGGTGTGCCTCCTTAATAGGAAGAGATCGGCGCAAACCATTTTGCCGTCGTGACCTTGACCTTGACGTACGACCTTGAAAACCGAAAATCTATTTTTAGCCATATCTCGGGCACCGATCAACATAGGATGTTGAAACTTGGTATGAAGGTGGTTTGGCTTATGCCCGTTCTGATGATGGCATACCGATCAAGGTCAAGGTCAAGGTCAAAAAGATCGCTGGAGCCTGAAAATCGGAGGGTCATTTTTTTCTCCTTCTGTCTGTCCCAAGGATATCTTTCGAACGGGTTGACAGAATCACGTCAAATTTTGTGTGCTGGTGTGTCACCATGAGAGGAAGGCATCCGCGCAAACCATTTTGCCGTCGTGACCTTGACCTTGGCGTACGACCTTGAAAACCGAAAATCTTTCAGGGGCCATAACTCCCACACCGTTGGTGTTAGAGTCTTCACATTTGGTATGAAGGTACTTTGGCTTATGCCCGTTCTGATGGTGGCATACCGATCAAGGTCAAGGTCACGGTCCGGGCGATCAGTAGGCCTTGAAAGTGGTAGGGGTCTACAAATTGGGTTTTAAGCCATATTTTCCACATTTGTACTTGACAGAAGCCCTTCAGATTGTGTGTGGTACTGTATACCCTAGAGAAGAAAACATCCGAGCATAAATTATCACCATGCTGACCTTGACCTTGAAGTGTGACCTTGAAAACCGAAATTTCCTTCTTTGCGCTATATGTTTCTTCTTCAAGCTGTATCTCGTGAACTAGAAGACAGAATCCCTTCCAATTTTGTGTCAGGATGTGACACTCTACGGGGTGTCGCAAGTGCGTGGCATTGCTGGTGACGGACATGTCTGCCGCTCGGCGACGCCCTTGTTCCCTTTTGTAACCCCCTTACTTCCCCTATGACATGGTATTGTAGGTGTTTTATAGTCACAGAAACGTCTCTGTGAAATTCGGGTTGCTCCCACCTGGAGAGCAGAAGGCCTGGATCAGCAAAAATTGTATGTGAATTCTCTCTCTCTCTCTCTCTCTCTCTCTCTCTCTCTCTCTCTCTCTGTAATCACATTTTTCAATCTTCAGTCATCTCTCTCTCTCTCTGTCTCTCTCTGTCTCTCTGTCTGTCTCTCTCTCTCTCTCTCTCTCTCTCTGTCTCTCTCTCTCTCTCTCTCTCTCTCTCTCTCTCTCTCTCTCTGTAATCACATTTTTCAATCTTCAGTCATCTCTCTCTCTCTGTCTTTCTCTGTCTCTCTGTCTGTCTGTCTGTCTGTCTCTGTCTCTATGTCTCTCTGTCTGTCTCTCTGTCTGTCTGTCTGTCTCTCTCTCTCTCTCTCTCTCTCTCTCTCTCTCTCTCTCTCTCTCTCTCTCTCTCTCTCTCTCTCTCTCTCTCTCTTTTTCTTCAGTCTTCAGTCCCACCTGCTGCCAAACGAAACAATGACAATCTTCAACACCGATGTCTTGTTTCCATGGCAATAGTGAACACGGCAAGTGATTGCGCTGCTTGTTTATCCCCCCCCCCCCCCCCCCCCCCCCTCCCCCCCCCCCCGAATAATTAGTTGGTTATTTGACCACCCAGAGTCTTGACCTGAGTGCGGCCCGGCGTGGCATTCTCAAAATGCATTGGATCTCAACATGTCTGCGCATGTGCGAAATCGACCGCGACGTACAATCAAATTTTATCTTTTGTGTATTCGACACTAAATTGACCCTAAGCCTATCCCTAAACCTATCCCTAACCCGAAACCTATCCCTATCCCTAACCCTATTCCCTAACCCTATTCCCTAACCCTATCCCCAGCTCTTCGCACATGCGCAGACATGTTGAGAACAAATCCATTTGAGAACGCCACACCGGCCCCCTTAGAGTGTAAGAGTTCAGGGCAGAAACGATGGATTGAGGGGGGCTTCTTCTCTGAACACCCTCTGTGTCCGGCCCCCTTAGAGTGTAAGGAGTTCAGGGCAGAAACGCTGGATTGAGGGGGGCTTCTTCTCTGAACACCCTCTGTTGTCCGGTCCCCTTAGAGTGTAAGGAGTTCAGGGCAGAAACGATGGATTGAGGGGGGCTTCTTCTCTGAACACCCTCTGTTGTCCGGCCCCCTTAGAGTGTAAGGAGTTCAGGGCAGAAACGATGGATTGAGGGGGGCTTCTTCTCTGAACACCCTCTGTTGTCCGGCCCCCTTAGAGTGTAAGGAGTTCAGGGCAGAAACGATGGATTGAGGGGGGCTTCTTCTCTGAACACCCTCTGTTGTCCGGCCCCCTTAGAGTGTAAGGAGTTCAGGGCAGAAACGCTGGATTGAGGGGGGCTTCTTCTCTGAACACCCTCTGTTGTCCGGCCCCCTTAGAGTGTAAGGAGTTCAGGGCAGAAACGATGGATTGAGGGGGGCTTCTTCTCTGAACACCCTCTGTTGTCCGGCCCCCTTAGAGTGTAAGGAGTTCAGGGCAGAAACGATGGATTGAGGGGGGCTTCTTCTCTGAACACCCTCTGTTGTCCGGCCCCCTTAGAGTGTAAGGAGTTCAGGGCAGAAACGATGGATTGAGGGGGGCTTCTTCTCTGAACACCCTCTGTTGTCCGGCCCCCTTAGAGTGTAAGGAGTTCAGGGCAGAAACGATGGATTGAGGGGGGCTTCTTCTCTGAACACCCTCTGTTGTCCGGCCCCCTTAGAGTGTAAGGAGTTCAGGGCAGAAACGATGGATTGAGGGGGGCTTCTTCTCTGAACACCCTCTGTTGTCCGGCCCCCTTAGAGTGTAAGGAGTTCAGGGCAGAAACGATGGATTGAGGGGGGCTTCTTCTCTGAACACCCTCTGTTGTCCGGCCCCCTTAGAGTGTAAGGAGTTCAGGGCAGAAACGATGGATTGAGGGGGGCTTCTTCTCTGAACACCCTCTGTTGTCCGGCCCCCTTAGAGTGTAAGGAGTTCAGGGCAGAAACGATGGATTGAGGGGGGCTTCTTCTCTGAACACCCTCTGTTGTCCGGCCCCCTTAGAGTGTAAGGAGTTCAGGGCAGAAACGATGGATTGAGGGGGGCTTCTTCTCTGAACACCCTCTGTTGTCCGGCCCCCTTAGAGTGTAAGGAGTTCAGGGCATAAACGATGGATTGAGGGGGGCTTCTTCTCTGAACACCCTCTGTTGTCCGGCCCCCTTAGAGTGTAAGGAGTTCAGGGCAGAAACGATGGATTGAGGGGGGCTTCTTCTCTGAACACCTAATGTTGTCCGGCCCCCTTAGAGTGTAAGGAGTTCAGGGCAGAAACGATGGATTGAGGGGGGCTTCTTCTCTGAACACCCTCTGTTGTCCGGCCCCCTTAGAGTGTAAGGAGTTCAGGGCAGAAACGATGGATTGAGGGGGGCTTCTTCTCTGAAGACCCCTCTGTTGTCCGGCCCCCTTAGAGTGTAAGGAGTTCAGGGCAGAAACGATGGATTGAGGGGGGCTTCTTCTCTGAAGACCCTCTGTTGTCCGGCCCCCTTAGAGTGTAAGGAGTTCAGGGCCGAAACGCTTGATTGAGGGGGGCTTCTTCTCTGAAGACCCTCTGTTGTCCGGCCCCCTTAGAGTGTAAGGAGTTCAGGGCCGAAACGCTTGATTGAGGGGGGCTTCTTCTCTGAACACCCTCTGTTGTCCGGCCCCCTTAGAGTGTAAGGAGTTCAGGGCAGAAACGATGGATTGAGGGGGGCTTCTTCTCTGAACACCCTCTGTTGTCCGGCCCCCTTAGAGTGTAAGGAGTTCAGGGCAGAAACACTGGATTGAGGGGGGCTTCTTCTCTGAACACCCTCTGTTGTCCGGCCCCCTTAGA